>PVIY010008623.1:0-76179 GCA_004026745.1 Myrmecophaga tridactyla | reverse complement strand
AAACTAGCAACTTATTAAATTCCCCTTTTTAAAAGCAGTTCCATTTCTGGTATACTGCATTCCGGCAGCTAGCAAACAAGAACAGATACGATGTATAAACCTTTAAGTATGTGCCTGGATTCAGCTTGCTAGCATTTTGTTGTGGTTTTACTGCATATATGTTTATAGGGGATATTGGTCTTTAGTGTTCTTTTCCTGTGATGTCTTAATCTGCTTAGGTATCAGGGTCATACTGTTCCTATAAAATGAATGAGGGAAGTGTGTGTCCTCCTCTTCTATTTTTGAAGAATCTGGGAACTATTCGTTTTTTGGTGGGTGTGCATGGGCCATGAATCAAACCCAGGTCTCCTGCATAGCAGGCGGGCATTCTACCACTGAACTACCCATGCTCCCCAAGAAGTGTTTGTTTTAATTCCTTACTTCAGTTTGATAGAATATACTAGAGAAGCCAACAATTCTTGTAATTTTCTTCAAAAAGTTTTGATTGCTGATTTCATTTTTTTACATGTTGTTGGTCAATTTCAATTTTGTATGTCTTCTTCAGTCAGCCTTGCAGTTTCTGTGTTTCTATATATGTGTCCATGTCATCTAGGTCTTCTAACTTGTTATCATACAATTGTTCGTATTATTCTCTTATATTCATTTTTATTGATGTAAATTCAGTAGTGCAGTGTCCACTTCAATTTGTGATTTTAGTAATTTGAATTCTTTCATTTTTTTCAGGCTCTCTCATTAAATGTTTTTCGATATTGTTGATCTACTCAGAGAACCAATTTCTGCTTTCATTGAATTTTTGTGTTGGTTTTCCATTTTCTATTTAATTTATCTTCATCTATAAAATTTCCTTTCTTCTGCTAGTCTGCATTATGTCTCTTATTTCCTTAGGTTATAAAATTAGGTTGTTGATTTGAGATTTTTTATAATTAACTTTTTATTAGAGAAGTTATGTTTATAGAAAAATCATGAATAAAATGCAGGATTTCCATATACCCCATTATTATTGACTTGTATTAGTGTGGTGCATTTATTACAATTAATGAAAGATTATTTTTATACTTGAACTATTAACTATTGTCCATATTGTAACTTAGGGTTACTGTTTATGTAGTGCAGTTTCATGTATTTTTACATTTACGTTATATAACGTAACATTTCTCCTTTTATAAACACTCAGAAATATAGTTTAGTTCTCTTAATTATGTTCACATTGTTGTGCTACCATCACCACCATCCAATACCAAAACTCTTCCATCATTTCATATTGGAACTCTGTGTACTTAAAGCCTCAACTCCCTATGCCTTATCTAGATTCTGACTCAATGAGTTCGCTTATTCTAATTATTTCATATCAGTGAGATCATATAATGTTTGTCCTTTTGGGTTTGATTTATTTTACTCATCATGATGTCTTCAAGGTTTGTCCGTGTTGCTGCACGTACAAGAATCTCATTTCTTTTTATGGCTGACTGATATTCCATTGTATGCCTATACATTTCATTTATCCAGTTATTGGTGGATAGACAACTGGGTTACTTTCATGTTTTGAAAATTGTAAATAATGCTGCTATGAACATCACTCTCCAAGCCCCTGTTTTAAATTTGTTGGGCATATATGAGATAATTTTTTAATGTAAATATTTACAGACTTAAATTTCTCTCGTGAGTGCTCTGTTCATTATATCCCATAAGTTTTGGTATTTTGTATTTTCATTTTTATTCATCTCAATGTATGTTTTAATTTACCTTGTTATTTCTTTATGGCCAATTGGCTATTTAATATGTATAGTTTAATTTCCATGTGTTTGTGAATTTTCCAGTTTTCCTACCATTTCTAATTTCCTATTTCATTCCTTTTGGTTGGGGAAGATACTCTGTATGATTGCAATCTTTTTAAATTTATTGAGATGTCTTTTGTGGCTTTACTTATGGTCCTGGAGTGTGATGATTAACCTACTCAACTTGGCTAGGTTATGGCATCCAGTTATTTGGTCAAGCAACCACTGTCCTGATGTGTACTGTGATGATATTTTGTTGATTTAAAGCATTTTAAGTTGATCGCGTCAATGGCTGATTACATCTGCAATCAACTAAGAGATTGCCTTTAACAATGACAGAGACCTTTTCCTACCAGTTGAAGGCTTTAAAAGAAGAATTGATCATTTAATTATTATTAATTAATACTCTTTTAATTAGGATTAATACTAATTGAATTTCAATAGCATACAAAACTTTGCTTTAATATGACGCCTTCACTTCCTCTCCTTTGCGCTTTTATTGTCACACAAATTTTATTTTCAACATTGCATGGTTTATGCAGTTGTTTTTAAGCCAATAAGATAAAAATATTCATAAACAAAAATAGTTATATTTGCTTTTATATTTATCTGTATAATAGCTTTACCAGTGCTATTTATTTCTTCATATGGACCCTGGTTACTGACTAATGTCCTTTTATTTTATTCTGAAGGATTCATTTAGTATTTATTTTAGGACAGGTATACTAGTGACAGGTTTTCTTAGTCTTTTATTTTTTGTCTTGAACGTCTTAATTTTTTATCCTTTATAAAGATGGTTTTACTGGCTATGAAATTCTTGGTTGACATTCTTTTTTCTTTCAGAGCTTTGACTATGTCAACCCACTGAATCTGGTCCTTGTTGTTACTAATGCTAAATGAAGTATTAACATTACTGAGGTCAGCTTGTAACTGGTGAGTGGTTTCTTTCTTGCTGTCTTCATGGTTTTCTTGTTTTGTCTTTTAAGAGTCTGATTCAGAGGTGTGTAAGTTTGGGTCTTATTAAGGTTATTCTACCTAGAGCTTATTGAGTTTCTTGGATGTTCAGATTAATGTTTTTCATCAAATTTGCTGTGCTTTTGGTCATTAATTATTCAAACATGCTCTCTGCACCTGTCTCATTTTACTCTCTTTCTGGGGTTCCCACTATGTGTATATTTATATGCATGATGGCATCCTATAAATCTTCGAAGCTTTTCACATTTTCTTCATTCTTTATGTTTCACAATTAACATGTCTTTAACTTCATTGACTTTGATTAAGCTGTTAGAGTGAATTTTTAATTTCAGCAATTGTATCTTTCATCTCAGATGTAATGTTTGCAACTTTTAAAAATTATTTGTTCTTTTTCATTAATATCTGTATTTGGTGAGAAACTGTCTTCATATGTTATTTTAATTCTTTAGTCACTGCTTCCTTTAGTTCTTTACAAATATTTTAAAGAGGAGGTTTAAATTCTTTGTCTAGTAAGCCCAACATCTTGTCTCCCTCAGGACAATTTTTATGGAATGCTTTGTTCTAACTTGCTAGCTGCTGGAATGCGAAATAACAGAAACAGAACAGCTTTTTTAAAATTTTTAATTTATTTTTTTATTTTTTGGAATAGCTTTTAAAAAGGGGAATTTTATAAGTTACTAATTAACAATTCAAAGGCCATGGAAATGTCCAAATTAAAGCAATTCTATAGAAATGTCCAAATTAAGGCATCCAGGGAAAGATACCTTGGTTCAAAAAGGCCAATGACATTCAGGGTTTCTCTCTCAGCTGGAAGGGCACATGGTGAACATGGTGATGTCTGCTAGCTTTCTCTCCAGGCTTTTTGTTTCATGAAGCTCTCTCAGGAGCATATTCTTTCTTCATCTCCAAAAGCCTCTGGTTGCATAGGCTCTAGCTCTCACCATTCTCGTGACCCTGATCTTTGCTCTCCCATCGTTCTCAAGCTTCCTCCTCTTTTAAAGGATTCCAGTAAACTAATCAAGCCCCACCTGGAATGGGTGGAGTCACATCTTCCTCTAATCATAGATTAATACCCACAAGTGGGTGAGTCGCATCTCCATGGATATTACCTAACCAAGTTTCCAACCTATAGTACTGAATATGGATTAGAAGAAAAGCCTGCTCCTGCAAGATTGATCAGGATTAAAATGATCGATCTAGGGTGCATGAATACTTTCAAACCTGAATAGCTTTTTTTGCACTGTGTATGGGTCATACTTTCTTGTTTTCTTGCATGCTTCATAATTTTTATTTGCACTTGGCATTTTAATAATATAATTGGCAATTCTGGAAATCAGATTCTTGCTCTTCACCCAGGGTTATTTATTTATTTATTTATTTATTTATTTTTCTGCATGGGTAGGCACCGGGAATTGAACCTGGGTCTTTGGCATAGCAGGTGAGAACTCTGCCTGCTGAGCCACCGTGGCCCACCCTGCTATTGTTTTTATATGAATTGTTTGCTTATTTAGTGGCTTTTCTGAAATAAATTTGTAAATTTTATATTCTTTGTCATGTATGGCCACTGAAGTCTCTGTGGCCGTAATGAATTACCTGACATTTTCACAAGCACTGGGGACTTCCAAATTGATCTTGGGGCTTGCCCTTATGAACTCATTCCTGCAAAGGAGACGCTAAGCCAACTTATATCAATACCTAAAAATCACCCCCAGAGAATTTCTTTTGTGGCTCAGATGTGATCGCTCTTTCTAAGCAAAATCTGCAGTTAAACTCACTGCTCTGTGCCCCTACATAGGACGTGATTCCTAGTGCTGTAAATGTTCCTGGCAACATGGGACATGGCTCCCAGGGATGAGCATGGCCTTGGCATCAAGGGATTGAGAGAGACTTCTTGACCAAAGGAGGAAGGAAAATGAAATAAAATAATGTTTTTGTAGCTGAGAGATTTCAAATAGAGTTTAGAGGTCATTCGGGAGGGTACTCTTATGAAGTATATAGGTACATAGGAGTGGTTAAAGGGAAAACTCTGATACTGTTGAACTGTATCCAAAAGCCTGATTCTTGAAGATGATTGTATAACTATATAGCTTTTTACAGTTGATTATATGATTGTGAAAACCTCAGATGTGTAAGAAAATACAGACAAAAATATATATAAATAATAAGGGCTATAGGGGTATGGAATGTTTTGGGTATTCTTTTTAAATTTTTATTTTTATTTTTATTTTGGGGGGTAATGAAAATGCTCAAAGATCGATTGTGATGATGAATGTATGGCTATATGATGATACTATGAGCCACTGTATACTCTGAATGGTGATATGAAATATAAGTATATACTTTATTAATCAAATTGCATAAAAAAAGAAACAGCCAAATGTTTTTCAGAGTGGCTATACCACTTTGCGTTCCTATCAGCAAAGTATCTGTGCTGGCATTTACTGTCACTATTATTTTATCTTATTATAATCATTTTGATAGATATGTAGAGTTATCTTAGTGTGGTTTTAATGTTCAGCTCTCTAATGGCTAATATGTTGGCTGTATATTTACATGTTTATGGGTAAAATGTCTATTTATACCTTTCCCCCAATTTATATTTGCATTGTGTTTTTTCACTAAAGAGATTTGGGGGTCCTTAATATGTTCAAAATAATATTTCTTCATTTGATATGGCCTTAAAAATATTTTTCCCACTTTATAGCTTCAATATGCACTCCTTATGGTTCTTTCATGTAGCACAAGTTTTTAATTTTGTGGCTTTCTTATTTATTACTTTTTCCTTTTATATGCCATGCTTTTGGTACCAAGGCAGAGCTTTCTGCTTAGCCCTAGATTTGTAATATTTCTTTCTATTTTTCAATAAGATGTTTTATATTTTTCTGTTTTACATTTAAGTCCGAGTCCATTTTTGTTAATTTTACGTAAGATGTAACACTTAGGTTAAGACTTTCCCTATTCTTATTCTCCTGCTCTTCCTCTTTCTCCTTTCTCTTCATCTTTATCTCATTCTCATTCACCCCTTCTCTTGCCCCTTCTCCTTTGTCTTTGGATGTGCAATTGTCCAAGAACCCTTTGCTGCAAAGCCTAACTTTATATACTGGATTGCTTTTGTATCTTTGTATAAAATCATTTGGGCATGTTTTAGTTGGACTTTCTATGATACTCAATTATATTCAATTAATCTATGTATCTAGCTTTATGTCAACATCACACAATCTTGATTACTGTAGCTATATGATAAATAATAAAGTCAAATAGCATGATTCCACTCACCCTATTCTACTTTTTCAAAGATGCTTTTAGGTATTCTATTTCCTTTGACTTCCATATTAATCTTAGACTTATCATATTTATACCTCGCAAAAATCTTGCTGGGAATTTTGATAAGAACTGTTTTAAACCTTTATTCAGTTTTGGGAGAATTAACATCTTTACTAATTATTACTAAGTTGAGTCTTCCAAACCATGAGAAAGATATGTCTCTCCAGTTATTCAAATCTGCCTTCTTACTATCATCAGCTTTGTCTCACATTTCACCATAAAAGACTTATACATGTTTTATTAAACTTATACCTAAGATTTTTATTTTGAGTGATTGTAAATGATACTGTATTTTTAATTGCTGTGACATATGTTCCTTGCCAACATATAGAAATATAATTGATTTCGTATGTTTATTTTGCAGCCTTTGACTTTGCTGACCTCATATCATTTCAGGAGTTTATTCGTACATTCCTAGAGATTTTCCTTTTATATTTTTTTCAATGGCCTGGGTATAGTCTTTCCATACATTTCATGGGCATTTGAAAATAATATATATTCTGAGATACATATTAGAGAACATATTCTCTATAAATATCATCTATGTCCTGGTAATTAAAGGTTTGTTGAGATCTTCTCTATCTTTGCTGATTTTAGCAGTTAGGAGAGTAGTATTCAAATTTCCAACTATAATTTCTATTTCTCCTTAAGATTCTATCAGTCTTTGCTTCACATATTTTGCCACTCTTTTTAAAGAATGTATACATACTTAGGATTGTGATTAACACTGTATCATTATAGTATGTCCTTCTCTGGCAATGATAAATTTATTTATACTAAAGTCTATATTATCTGATATTAATATAGCTACTCAAGCTTTCTTTCAATTCGTATTTCCCTGATATATCTTTGAAGTGATTTTTTTTCAGACAGCATAAATTTGTGTCATGTATTTTAAAACCACTGTGTCCATTTGTTCCTTTTGATAGGTTTAATTTAGAACATTTATTTTTATGGCATTATTGATATTTGAAGACTCTAGTTTGTCATTTGAACTATCTTTTCTGTTTGTTGTCTGTGGCTCTGTGTTTTGTTTCTCTGTTCTCTTTTTCTTGCTTCTTGGAAGTTACTTGAATATTTTTAAAAATCCATTTTTATTTATCTGTAGTGTTGTTGAGAGTATGTCTTTTAAAAGTTTCTTAGCTATTGCTCTATCTTATCAGTCTGTTGACATCAACTTTTTTGCCAGTTCATGAGTAGTTTAGTAGCCTTATCTCTTTTATTTCCCTTTACTGTTTCCAAAAATTGACTTGATTATTTCCTCTATCTCTGTTTATATCAATATCAGTGTTATAATGTCAAACATAATTTTCATTTTAAGAGAATAAGGGAAATCTATTGTATTTACCCATAGTTTTGCTAACATGTTCTTTCTTCTAGACATTCCAAGATTCCTTTTTTTTTATTGGGTCCTTTACATTTGGAGAACTTCCTTTAGCATGGCTAAAGTTATCTTCCCAACACCTTCCCAACGAATTATTTTCTTCGTAGGTCTCTCCCCAACAAATTATTTTATTACATACTTTTTCTGAGAATGTCTTTGCTTTGCTTTTGTTTCTAAAGGATGTTTTTTTTTTTCTGAGTAAGAATTCTGAATGGACAGGATATTTGGTTTTTCAAGGTTTCAAAAATTTTAACATACTTAATTCTGACTTTCATGGTCTCTAATAAGAAATCTGTGTTATTCAAATTGTTTCCCCTATAAGCACCACATCCGGGTTAAGGATGGGATGTAGAGCATTGCTGTTAGCTAGGGGGGACATCTGAGCTCCTCACTCTGGTCAAGACATTTTCCTTGGGGAAGCCTTCCTGCCCCTTCTGGAGATGGAAGTTCTGTCTCTCTATTCAGCCTTCTCCGACACAACATTGGTTTGTGGTTGGAGCACCTCCTTATACTCTGACTAGCATAGGATTGTAATCTACCCATTGGGCCTTTGCTGGCATTGGGTGAGCCTAAGGTCACAGGATTTCCATGTGTTTGTCTGAAATAGATTGGTTATTGTCCAAAATTTGTCTTTCTTGCTGGGCTTTGCTTTTCGTGGTCTTTGGTGCAAGACTGAATGCTTTGGATAGGACATTTTTTGGTCTGTATTTAGCAAGTCCTATTGCCCTCTTCATCAGCTCTAACTCTGTGTTATGTGAGACAAAGAAAACCCAGGGAACTCACCATCATGCAGTTGTTTGGGCCCCCAGGTCCCTGTCTGGTCTACTTTCTTCTCTCCACCTTTCAGGATCTTCTTGTATGTGTTTTAGACATAGTGTCAAGGGGTTTTGTTTGTACTTAGTGGAAGGTATAGGGAAAATATGTCTACTTTATTTTCCCGGACATAGAGATTCTGTAAAATATTTTTAAGTATAAAATATCTGAAATCGTTTTTACTTGTGTTGCTATTATACTCTACTTCATCTATTCAGTTCTTTTACCGGTAGGTTTAAAATCATATTTGTGAAATCCATATACATCCTTACTGAAATTGATCTTTTTAAAATCAACTCATATTTCAAAGGAGTTCAGGATTTTAGGATAAATTTGTATCAGATTTCTTTCTTATAAATAAGACAGAGCTCCAAAAAAAGCCATTAGGTACTGTATTTTATCATTTATTTATATATACATACAAAACTCATTTTTGCAATGATTTCTAGTTGCCTGTTTTGTATTAGTTAATGGCCCTAAAATTCAAAAATCCCACAGAACAAAAAATATCGTCCCCCCAAATTTCACATCTGGAGCCAGTGAGTACGAGAGATGCATACACACACATATTTTATAAAATATTGAGTGACCAATATTAAAACAAACTATATATAATGTATGGAATACAGTAGTTGCATAGGAGAAAAAGATATTATGTACTCCTGAGACAGTGAAAAAATTATTGCACATAGTTTGCTGACTAATAGCAGACTGGGCCTTTGGTATTATGATAAATCCTCATGTGTAACACTGTGATAAAATGTTCAGACTGCCAGGATTCAGAATCTAAATTTTAGCGGTAATATTAGGAATCCTATTAGATTAACCAGAGCAGGATGTGATACTGTAATGAATATAACTACACTGGTTGTTTCCTGAAGCTGAAGTTTGCATTATACAAGCTAGTGTTATCATATCTTTCAGGCTGAGTAAGATGAAATGACTTTCTGCATAATTCAGAATTTGTTTAACTGGATTCAGACCCAGAGATATCTCACCGCAAAGTAAATGTTTTCAATCATGCTAACATATTGTCTCATCCACATAAAACAAGTTTATATAGTATTAAGGCAATGTGATAATACATGCATAGATCTCTTATTTGGGAGGGCCAGTGTGTGGTACAATAGCATATCTATACTAGAGGATAGTTTTCACATCTTTTAACCAATATTCTCTCAGTATTTTTCCAATGTGAGAGTTTGATAAATCTCCAGACAGGTAAATACAATATTATATTCCCTTGCAAAGATTTGCTTGAGAGCTATTATTTGACACTCATGGTACACATATTGAGCAGAGGAAGGACTAATATCCCTTTGTGAAAGCATCTGAATTGAAGAATATTCCACCAATGTTCAGATTCAGGCTTTGGGAACTCCCTCAGGTAGGGCAGTCAAAATTAACTTCAGATAATGGTTTTGAATTTACTTCACTGCGCAGTTAACTTGAGAATTGAGCTCACAAAGTTCTATTTCATATATCATGGCTGAATTGGATTTTACCTTGAGCATTTTTGAATGCAGGTATAGCCTGATGCCTGCCCGAGCCAACATAAAATCTTCATAAAACACAGAGGATTTTAAGGAAAAGAGAGAGATCAAGACCATTTGTGTCAAATGCCACATAAAAGTTTAAAAAGATAGGGACTAAAGAGTACTCTATGGGTTTGACAGTAAAATCATTGATAAACTTAGCAAGAGAAGTTTCAATGGAAAGTTGAAGACAGCAGCCAGACTAAAATGGGTTAAGCAATGAATAGGAAGTAAAAATGTAGACTGGGAGTAGAGTTTTCTCTTTTTAAAGCCTTATTATAAAAAGAAAAAAGTTAGGGGCCATGGTAGAATTATTATTTTAAGGTGTTAAAACTTTAAAAACACTTATATGCTCAGGGAAAGAAACCAATTGCAAAGAAGAAGATACACAGTAGAGATACTAGAAGATTGATGTATCTACTTTGCCAAAATGACAGGAAGGGTCGAGCTCCACAGCACAGAAGCATGAATTTGCTTTGCATAGAAAAAAGTGCCCCTCTTGCTAAGGCAAAATAAAGTCAGGTTGGATATGCATTCAGATAAATGATATATGAGCTGATAAATCAATGGGCTACATGCCAAAAAAACCCCTGTGTGATAGGAAGCAATGTTATCCTCTAGTGTTGAGAGGGATAAGGATGAGTTTGAAAGCATGAGGAAATATATTTAGAAAAGCATATGAAGGAATAGGGAAAATAACTGTAATGTATATCTTAGTAATTTCTTTTACATTTTTCTAAGAGTCTTTGCAACTGAAAAATATGATAATCATAATTTATTATTAATAAATAATCAACTCGTATTTATTCCAAAACAACTGGAGCAGTATGATTAAGGCAAAAATCCATGATGAAGTTATTCTTCCCTGCAGTTGTATGGGTAAGTTGTGACCTCTGAGGCTTATTATGGTTCATAATCAAAGTTCCAACCCAGTTTTCTTATAGCTCTGCATTACTGAATTGGATGATCACATAGTTGGCATTTTATCTCTTATTTGCATACTTTTTCCTGCCTATAATAACCTCAGAAATCTATTAAGAAAAATAATGTCAAGTAAGACTGACAGAATTTCAGGCTCCTAGGCATTCTGCTCTAATGTTTATTCACCAGGAAAAGTGGGTCGCTGAGAAAGCCCCACCCCCAAGACCCAGGTACACAGAGCCTGTCTAAGTCTGAGGCTGAATCAAGGCAACAGAAAATTTATCTCACCCTCATCAGGCTAGGAAGCACTGAGTAACAAGATCAATCTACTCTTAGAAAGGTTCAAGAGCATGAGAGACACTTCTGAGCCATAAGCCCTAGAAGATTACCTAAATTTCATGGTGGGACAAGCATTGAGTAAATTCCTGCAAACAAGCCCCCACCCTCAGCACAAGATAAGAGGAGAGGAATCTGAAACCTGTGCTGCAGTGTAAGTAAACATAGCAACAACAAAACCCAAGGTCAGTCAGTTTCTGAGTAGACTGACTCACTGTTCCACAATAAAGGTCTAGCAAAAAAAAAAAAAAAAAAAATGTGGTGTGCCTTTTTCCAGGCATAAATATCATTTCCCTCAATCTCTGATGTTTTGTAAGGTTTTTCACTAAAAGTTACAAAACATGCAAAGAAACTTGAAATTCAACATCCTCTCAAAAGAGAGAAATCACAAAACTAGACAGGTATGACCGAGATATTGGAAATATCAAGCATAAGATTTAAAAAATGTAAAACATACACAAAAGGCTCTAGTGGAAAAGGTGAACCGCATGCATAAATAGATGGGTATTTCAATGGAAAAATAGAAACAATAAGAAATGAGAGGAGCATAGAGACTTTCAGTCATGAGCCCTAAATGCTGGGTGATGCATACTTTCCCTTTAGAACCACACACAGGTGCTTAGTCTGAAAATTTCTTCTCTACTTAGTTGGTTTATATTTGGCCAAGGGCGTTTATTCCCTTATCTATAGCAGGAAATAGCATGACAGTAAAAAATAATCAACCAAAAGGTGATTACACACACTATAAGATTTGAAATAAGCACGGTCTGATAAATATATTTGAACTCCGCATATACAAATTGAGAATACACATGCTTTTCAAATCCACAAAAAAATTTGGATAAAAATCAAACAAGTTTTTTAGCTACAAAAAATGTCAACAAGTTTATAAATTCAGAAATAATATGAATAATATCCTTCGACACAATAAAGGAATTAAAATTGATAACAAAATAGAAACAAAACATATATATTAGTTGAAATTATTGTTTTTAGATTTCTGATATTTGTGTTAAGTAGGCAAATAGAAAGTTAATCGGTTTTTAAATAACATTCCTAGAAAACACTACATATCAAACACCTGTGAGACATAGCATAGGTGGTGACCAAAGGGAAGTTCTTCTTAAATAAATTTATTGGAATTCATAAAATGCAACAAAGCAATAAACCATGCATTTAAATAAAAAGACAATGAAAATGCATACAAAGTTAACTGAAATAAAGTAAAATAAAGAAACCACATAAATGAACATAAAAAGAAGCAGACAAAAAACATGATGAATGAAATGAGCATGACAAAAAGATATGGGATATAATTGTATAGCATATATTGGCATATAAAGATATTATTAAATAATATGGTTTAAAATTTCATAGCAGTGAATTTTTAACTGAATCAATTGGGAAGCTTTCTAATAAAATACGAATTATCGAAAATGATACAAGAAGAGGTTTTAGACATGGAGCAATATCTGCAATTTAGGATTCCTCCAGGGAAGACACCTGTTTGTCAGCATGAGTTAGGTATTTGTAAATAGCAAAATTCACCCTGGAAAGGTGTTTGTGTTCATCAACCCACCTGCCCCTACTGCAAAAGGACTCAGGAGATCCTCTTTCAAATGCCTCCAAACAAAGACTTCTGGAATTTGTGGATATCACATCCACAACTGACAGAAACGAGACTCAAGATTATTTCCAATGGCTCACAGGGGCAAGAATGATACCTGTTCTAGTTTGCTAGCTGCCGGAATGCAATATACCAGAAACGGAATGGCTTTTAACAAGGGGAATTTAATAAGTTGCTAGTTTACAGTTCTAAGGCCAAGAAAATATCCCAATTAAAACAAGTCTATAAAAATGTCCAAATCAAGGCACCAACAAGAGGCTACCTTCACTCAAGAAAGGCTGATAAATTCAGGGTTTACTCTCTCAACTGGAAAGGCACATGGCAAACATGGTGAGGGCTTCTCTCTCGGCTGGAAGGGCACAAGGCGAATACGGCATCATCTGCTAGTTTTCTCTGTGGGCTTCTGGTTTCATGAAGCTCCCCGGGAGGCATTTTCCTTCTTCATCTCCAAAGGTTGCTGGCTCGTCAATTCTCTGCATCTCATGGCTACATCATTCTGCTCTCTCTGAATCTCTTTCTCCAAAATGTTTCCTCTTTTATAGGACTTCAGAAACTAATCAAGACCCACTCAAATGGGTGGAAACGTCATCCCCTAATCCAGTTTAACAACCATTCTTAACTAAATCACATCAACCAGGGAGATGATCCAATCACAGTTTCAAACATACAGTATTGAATAGAGATTATTCTACCTTTATGAAATTTATATTAAAACATGGCTTTTCTTAGGGGGCATACTTCCTTTCAAACCAGGACAGTACCTAATGTCTTTATTGGAAAAGATTGCATAGGTGGGTGATCTGATGCAAAAAGGTGGGGAACTGGGGACCCAGCTAGAGCAAATTGAAGCTATAAAATAATTATAGCGCTGACCCCAATGATGTCCTCGCTGAGAGCTGGGTGGCCTCACCAACGATGAAAGCACTTGATGGATGGATCTGGGCCATTCGTACCCAACTCCAGCAACTATTTACTTAAATTCTGAAATGCATTAATCAAAATTAATAATAAAAATAATAATATTGGGATTGGAGGTGGGGGTGGGGGGAGACTTTGTTCTTCTTTTGGTTTAGTATTACAAAGTAGATAATTCCCTAGGCCACAGGGACCAAAAAGTTGATGGAACATCTTGGGATTCTTCTGGATCGGCCTATTGGGTTCAAAAAGACTGACAAGTTCTGGTTTAGTATTCATACACTGACCCAAAAGATGTTCTTTCTCTTTGACATGCTTTTCTTACTGTTCTCTGTGTGCCAGCATTCCTCTACCTTTAAATCAGTGTTTCTCAACCACATGTTTATTCCAGGCCCTCCAGGCTGAATCTGTATTTTGTCTTTGATACTACCCATCAGACAAAATTATCTTGCTGAGCTTGACCTTCTAGAATTTGCATTAGGAAATCAATAGCTTCTTAAATGTGATTTTTCATAGTACATGCATATCCCCCTTAGTCATCTTTATCCCAACTTATTCCATATTATTTAGAATTCTAATGGGAAATGTTCAACAATTCCATGAAACATCTGAGGACTCAAGTTGAGAAACTGTATGAAAAGTTAAGTACTGTTCTTACTTGGAGCCATAAGGGTCGGAAGCACAAGGGCAGATGCTGCAATCATGGGGTGTGCTGGTTTGAAAGTAGGTATGGATCCTAGAAAAGCCATGTTTTAATCAAAATCCCATTTTTAAAGGCAGAAAAATTCCTATTCAATACTGTATGTTTGAAACTGTAATCAGATCATCTCTCTGGAGGTGTGATTTAATCAAGAGTGGTTCTAAAATTGGATTAGCTGGAGGTGTATTTCCATCTATTTGGTAGGGTCTTGATAAGTTTCTGGAGTCCTATAAAAGAGGAAACATTTTGGAAAAAGAAAAAGATTCAGAGAGAGCGGAGCAGAACGACATAGCCATGAGAAGCAGAGTCCACCAGCCAGCAACCTTTGGAGATAAAGAAGGACAATGCCTCCCGGGGAGCTTCATGAAACAGGAAGCCAGGAGAAGCTAGCAGAAGACGCTGTGTTCACTGTGTCCTTCCGGATGAGAGAGGAACCCTGACCGTTTTCACCATGTGCCTTTCCAGATGAGAGAGAAACTCTGACTGTGTTTGCCATGTGCCCTTCCACTTGAGAGAGAAACCCTGAACTTCATCAGCCTTCTTGAACCAAGGTATCTTTCCCTGGATGCCTTAAATTGGACATTTCTATAAATTTGTTTTAATTGGGGCATTTTCTCAGCCTTAGAACTGTAAACTAGCAACTTACTAAATTCCCCTTTTTAAAAGCCATTCCATTTCTGATATATTACATTCTGGCAGCTAGCAAACTAGAACATGGGGCAATATTCTTATGTAAGATGTTTGTCTAAAAATCCTAAATGAGTGTGTGTTACTTTGATTTGGATTATCATCAAAATTAAATGCAAAATTAAAAGGTTATCATGGAAATCTTGAGGTTCCCTCCCCCAAGAATATGTCTGTGGAAGCAGCTACATTTGAGAAACATTGTCCTAAAAGATTCTCAATTATTATTTTCTTTTTACTTTCTCCACTCTGAAAATTTAATAATCTCCTCTCATATAATTTAATTTTGTGTACTAGAATTGCAAGATTCTATTAATTTCCTTTATGTTCTTAATATGATTAATTTCTTTTCTAATAAAAGAACTCAGAGATGGAGGAGAAAAAGAAGAGGTAAAACCTGAATTGACTAGTAACTGAAGAAGTTAGAAAAGATTGAAGGTGCAGTTCCATCAAACCACAAGTCACTCCTGATATCCATATTATATAAAGCCTTTTCAGGGTGTAAAAGTATTGATATTTTTCCAACTCAAGCCATAAGTCTATTAAAAGCCCTGTTGTGATTTGAATCACATCTCCACAAAGTTCTATTCAAGTCCTAAGCCTGATTAGGATATGAACCCATTTTTAAGTAGGATCTTAAATTATCAACTAATGTAAGATCAAACTGAATCATATTTGGTCTTAATCCAGTATGACTAGTATCCTGGGTGCAGAGGAAATTTGAACATAGTAGGAGAAAAAAAGTGACAGATGATCAAATGATGGAGGTAGTGTTGAGTTGTGGGTTGCTGGCAATTCACCACCATAATACCATTGACTTTAGAGAAAACGTTATCCTGCTGACATCTTGATTTTCAATTTCTAGCCTCCAAAACTGTGAGACAATAAATCCTATCATGTAAACAAACCAATCTGTGGTCTGCTTTGTAGCATCCCTGGCAAACTAAGACAAACCCCCAAACCAAACAGACAAAGAGTAGCATATGCAGTCACACACACACACACATGTCTACAACACACACATCCTCACAAACTCAAGCTATATAAATGTAAATAAAAAACCCAAAGGAAAATTAGCAAATTGAATCAAGTACATACTTTAACTCATGAATGCATGCATACATCATTAGGAAACCACTTATTACTATGTTAATAATATCGTTTAACATTAAACTATAGTTTAATTAAACTGGGAAAATGTAGTAAAATGAGAAATAAATATTTGATATTAATTTTGAATAAGGAAAGAAAATACCATCAATAATAAGTGGCATAACTGTTTATCTAGAAGTTCCAAAAGAAATTAGTGTTAATAAAATAATTCAGCAAGGAAATGGCATAAAAATACAAACATTTAAAAGTATATCTTTTTCCTACCATAAGAAACCAAGAATCAGAAAGATTTGTAAAAGATGTTTCCCAATCCCCTGGCAACTATATACTACCTAGAAATATACTTAAAGTAAAAGGTGCAACGTCCATGCAATTCATTGTCTTTAGATAAAGCATTTATTGCCTATGCATAAAAATTTGAAATAAATCACAGAAATAAAATATTTTGAAAATAGAAAGATATGTTTCCAAATGAAGACACTTGATAGAAAAAAGTATGCAAATTAATCCCCAAGAAATCAAAAATAATTAACACAACCAAAAAAGATTTTATAGAAGTTTAGCAAATCCATTCTATAATTCATTTGAAAGAGTAGACAGCTACAACTTTTGTTTTAATTGAAAAACAAAGCATACAAGGACAAGAAATAAAGATAAAAGCTAAAACCAGATTTACTAAAAAATATGGTATGTTGTTTTCCAAGAACATAGTAATAGTTCATAAAACAGAATGGAGATTTTAGATACCATACCCATTAGATATCATAAAATGTGAATTGTAACTCACTCAAAATAAATTATGCATGGTGTTAAAAATATATAATAATAGTAATGATGATAAAAATGTCAATAGTAGCAATAAAAGTAATAAAATTATAGAAACTATAGAGTGTACTTTAAAATTTTACTGAATTTTTAGTAAACAGTAAATGAGGCTCAATAAAAAGAAAATAAGTAAATTTAAATGAATAAAAACTTTAGGACACTATAAAACATTTATATCAGTGAAAATGTTTGCCACAAATATGACAAAAATCTTATTTCCAAAATAAAAATTTTGAAAGACCTATAATAATAATAATAATAATAATAACAACAACAACAACAACAAACAAAATTCAGGGAAATGTGTGAAGGCACATTTCACAAAGATACCAGTGTCAAATGAACATATAAAAATATCATCTCACTAATACAGATAATGTAAAGTAAGATTAATTATTCTTTTTTACCATTCAGATTTGTCAAAATACAAAATGGTTGTACTATTTATTATGCCAACATTTTAACCCAGAGCTTATTCTGCAAACATTTTAACCCAGCATTATTTTCTTGGAAAATATAACCAAGAGATTTATGGCATAATTATGATAAGGATTAGAAACAGTCAAATATTTATTAGTAGGTGAATATTTAAATCAATTATGGTATATCAACATTATAGATTTTATATCACAGTTAAAAGAATTGAGTATATTTATATGATCTGTTGTGGAAGTATTTCCAAGTTTTGATCTTAAGGGGTAAATAGCAAGGTGCATAAACAGTACCTAAGTTACTCTATGATTTTATGTTAAGCACTGTCTTAGTATGTCAAGCTGCTAAAACAAAGACACCACAATAGGTTGACTTAAACAATGGGAATATACTGCCTCACAGTTTTGACAGTACCAGCCATGCTTACTTTTCCCTGACGATTGTAGCATTCTGGGGCTGGATGCTGGCATTACTTGAGTTTCATTGGCTTTCCTATCATGTGGCTATGTCCTCGCCTTCCTTTTACAGGACCCCATGGCTTTCTCCCTTCTTCCTGTATCCTTCTCTAACCTTGGCTACTGGTTTCTCCTCTTTCTAAGGCATCTAGAAATGCAGATTAAAGCCCACCTTGTTCAGTGGCCAGATGCTCTGTTTGAATACTGGGGTGTAGGTCCCACCCTCTCTGAGCACTGGAGTGGTAGCCTTTCTCTGCTCCAAAACTGGGGTGCATGCCTCATCTTCTCCTAATATTAGGGCAGTGGTCAAACTCTTCCCAATCATCAGGCTGTGAGCCTTGTACCTTCTAACCCATTGGAGAAGATAACTTACCTTTCCACACGTTTGCGCACTCTTGTCCCAAGGAGTTCTCTTTGGTCCAGACCTTAGCTTCCATAATTCTACATTGAAATCAGTTATCCTTCTTTTCATCCTCTCTCTTTCTCTTTTTATCCAGGCTAACTTTGCCTCAGTCCACACGGAATTTTCAAAACAACAACAATCTTGTAACTATGAATGTAGTTCAAGGGGGTCCAGACCATCAGACTAGGGATTTTCTATAGATTCTTGATGGATAACGGCATTTCCATTCCAAGCTTTCTCTGGGATATCTGACTGGATCAGTGAGTCCTACATTAATTGTGTTTAGCAAACGGCTGCTCACCCAAACCCTTGTACAGAGCCAAGTTCTCTGGAGGCTTCCTTCTTGACAGCTCAGGGAAGTCCTCTTAGAGTCACTTCTGGCCCTCATCTCAGAGTATGGTGTCTGCATAGATTGGGATTTCCTAAAATTTTCCAAATCAGCAATCAGAGGTGTTTGGGTGTTTAACAGTTCAATCCATAGTTTATCTCAGTCCTGTCATTTGATTATAGGCATATATAAACATATATATAGGCATATAAAAAACAGGCCACACTTAGCTTGGAAATCTTCTCAGCTGAATATCCAAGTTCAGCACTTTAAAATTTCTGTCTTCCATCCAATTTCAGAACCCAATTTCACCAAAAACACATTCACTTCCTTCTAATGCATCACCAGAAATACCTTTAATGTCCATATTTCTACCAACAGTTTCTTCAAAACAATCTAACTTTTTTGTATCAAGTGCCTCACAATTATTGCAGCATTTGCCAATCACCCATTCCAAAGCTGCTTCCACATTTTTAAGTATTTGGAGAAGTAGTATCTTACTTTCTGGTACCAATAACTGTCTTGGTTTGACAGGCTGCTATAACAAAATACCACACACTAGGTTGGCTGAAAGAATGGAAATTTATTGGTTCTTGGTTTTGAGTGTAGGAAAATTCCAAAATCTGGATATTCATAAGACTTGCTTTTCCTGAAGCGTTCTGGGGCTGGTTGCTGGCTTTCCTTGGGTTCATTGGCTTTCCCTTCATACAGTGTGCCGGTTAGAAAGTGTGTATCCCAAAGAAGCTGTGACCTTTAATCCTGATTCAATATTGGAGGGTGGGAACCTTTGATTAGATTGTTTCCATAGAGATAAAATCCACTCAATTGTGGGTATGGCCCTTTCAATAGATGGAGCTGTGACTCCACCCATTTAAGGTATGTCTTGATTAGTTAGCTAGAGTTCTTTAAAAGAAGAAACATTTGGGAAGAGGAGACAGAGCCAACAGGAGGCTCAGACATTTGGAGATACAGAAAGAAAACATCCCCAGGGAAGCTGTTTGTAACCAGAAGCCAGAGGACCAACAAACACCAACCACGTGCCTTCCTAGCTGACATAAGCCTATCTTGAGCCAAGGTATCTCCCTGAATGTCTTAGTTTGGATATTTTTTGGCCTCAGAACTGTAAACTTATGACATAATAAATTTCTTTTTGAAAAGCTGTTGCATTTCTGGTATATTGCAATATTGCAATACTGTCTTCTGGCAGTATTTCCAAACCAAAACACAAGGTTATGTACCTTCCTTTCTCTTCTGGGTTCCTGCTGATGTCTGACTTCTCCCTGTGGCCTCCTTTGACCTTGGCTTATGCTTTCTTCTCTTTATAAGGTCACCAATCACTCAAGTTAAGGCTCACCCTGCTTCAGTTGACCACAACTTAACAAAATAAAATCTTTGTGAGGTCTTATTTATAGTAGGTTCACACAAGAATACAGATTAAGATTAAGAAACAATGAACCCTAATGTAAACTTTGGACTATAGTTAGCCATGCAGTTATAATATATTTTCTCATCAATTGTAATGAAAGTACAACACTAATGTAAAATGGGGGTGGGTATATGGGAACTCTGTAATTTTTGGCATGATGTTTCCATAAACCTACAACTTTCTTAAAAAATTTAAAATAGGGTGGGCCATGGTGGCTCAGCAGGCAGAGTTCTCGGCATGATTCCTGGTGCCCGTCCATGAAAAAAAAACAGTAAAATAAAAAAAGTTTAGGTTGAAATTAAGCACATAATTCAATCAAACACAAATATGATCATCTTTTTATTTATCTATATAAATATACATATAATAGCCTAGAAAATATGCTAGAATTATAGACACTGTATTGATAACAAGAGATAACTCAGAGTAATTCTTTAAGATTGTATATATATATATTTATTTTTATGGTAGAAAATGAACTATTTTAACTATTTATTTGTATTTTATTGTATTTTTAAAATAAAAGAAGACAAATTTTGTCATGTCCAAGCCTCTTGAAAAATAATTACTTTTTTATAAATGCATTTATATTAATTTAATTTGGAGTTTCCTGAATCTTGAATGATTTCTAACATGTTGCTTATTATTTCTAACATGCTATCAACTAGAACCTTCACATTGATGGTTATGATTTTATCAGTCCTTGTAGACAAAACTCCATGAGGGATAAATGGAGAAGGAAGTTATTTTCTCCTGCTCCTTTCTGTTTAATAACCATCCTGATCTTTCCTCGATTTGTATCTTTAGGAAAAGTTATAAGAAGATACAGGGAACTTGCAGGGTTCACGAGAAGGATGTGTAACTGATGGAACGGACAGGGAGCTTGGTTAAATTGAGGTACACATGAAAATTAACTCTTTCAAGAATTTCTATGTTGAAGGCCAAGTGTTAGATTAAGATGTAGATTTCAGATTGGTGTCATCTTGTCCTCTCCCACTACCCAGTTAAGCCTGTCTTTAATCCTCTTTTAAAACACTCAACCACATCTGTGGCTTGGCAGTGATAAGGAACAAAGGAGCCCATTGTATGCCCCATTGTTGAGCCTGCAAATCTGAGGCTGCTTTCAGATACAACATGTTCAGAGAACCCATATAGGAAAATGATGTAGCTCTGTAGAGCCTGGATGGAGTGACAGAGTCAATGGACTGCAGAGCAATGGCTAATCCAAAACCAGAGAAAGCGTCCATTGTAGTTAGGATCCAGCAGAACACTCTGGTTGGGATGAGAAGCCAAATGTGATCTATCTGCCAAGAATACCCTGGCCCATGGCTTAAGGGAGCTATTCCTGGCAGTACTATTGGCCTTGGCCAGGGTCTGATGGGAAGGACAGATTTTTCATCCTGTTTCAGTGACTGTTGATGGCAGTGGCAGAGCTTGCATTTAGGCCTGGTTGAGGATTGTGTCTGAATTTCCAAGGGCCATCCTCTCCTGGATCTAGAAGTAGGTCATCAGATAATCTCCTTGCTCTGGGTGGAAAAACATTTAGTCTCCTTGTTTAGCTTACAAATACAGTCTACTAATTGGCAATGCTCCCTTTGTCAGCTCAGAGGCTTTCTCATGAGCACCCACATGCTTAACCACATGATTGGGTAAAGAGCTTATTTTTATCCAAATGTATCAGCACAGACAGGTTTGTTTTATATAAAAAACTGAAACTTGCCAGTGGGCCAAGCCAGAAATCCATACTACTGGATGCTCCTCTGCACCTGGTGCTCAGTATTCCTTGTTGTGTCCATAAGGGACAGGTCTCTCTAAGGCTGGATGATAGCCATTCCAGCCCTTTTAAAAGTCAGGGAGGAGGGCTGGCCATGGTGGCTCAACAGGCAGAGTTCTTGCCTGCCATACTGGAGACCCGGGTTTGATTCCTGGTGCCTACCCATGCAAAAAAAAAGAAGTCTGGGAGGAGCCATCAGTGTCCATCAGTGTCTCAGGCTCATGGGTAGCCTGGGAGGTCTCTATATCTGGGGGTGCCTGTTACAATATGTAAAGTGTTATAATACACAGCAGTAGGTTCTCAAGATGCAGAGAGAGTTGTTATGATTGATGGACTTTCCTAGAAACTTCTCCTATTTGCACAACCAGGGACACTTTCCATAAGAGACAAATCAGATTGTTTCGTAAAACATACATTATTAACCTGTATCATTTACTGCCCATAATGCTGACTATAATAGACCCCTATATATGAGTCAGGATGAATGACTGCTGCTGAAATTGTTCTCAGGAACTGGGAGATTACATAGTTAAAAAATATATTCCTGTTGAAAATTCCACTGCCTTACTATTTATATGAAACCTTACATCTGCTAAATGTAAAAATTAAGGTAAAATGCTACTATGTGTTAAGAAATTTTAAGTTATAGATTTCCATTTAAAATCAAATAAATATATGCATTATTTCATGAAGATTTGTAATAAATTTCGTTTTTACAGAAAATTGCATAATAAAATTTATTCATTCAAATAGCAAGATAAATGAAATATAAAGCCAAATATAACAATAGCTACCTTGTTTTGATTAGACTATATACACTAGGCACTAAAGAATGTAAACTTGAACATATTTTGGCAGAAATACTGAGTTATGACTTAATACTATCAATATGGACGAAATAGAAAGAAAAAAAATACAAGATGTCTTAGTGTAGAATGAGTGTGACAGGTTGAGTTATGTAGCTCAAAAAAACATATGCTCTTAATCTTAACCCACATTTTTGTGGTGAATTAATTGTAAATAGAACTTTTTGGAGATGTTATTTTTATTTGAGGTGGAGAGAAATGAATCAGGATGAGTCTTAAACCTATTACTGAGAGAAAGCCATGTGGAAGAGGCCAGAAACTGGAAGTCAACCCAGAGTGGAAAGGAGAGGACATTGCCATGTGAGAGAAGAGCCAAGGAACCCAAGGTGAATAGTCAGACAGAACGCTGCTGACCATGGTGTGCTGGTTTGAAAGGATATGTGTCCCCTAGAAAAGCCATGTTTTAATCCTAATACCATTTTGTAAAGGCAGATGTTTCTTCTAATCCCTATTCAGTATGGTATGTGTGAAATTGTAATTAGATCATCTCCCCTGGAGATGTGATTTGATTAAGAGTGGCTGCTAAACTGGATCAAGTAGAGGCGTGTCTCCACCCATTTGGGTGGGTCTTGATTAGTTTCTGAAGTCCTATCAAAGAGGAAACATTTTGGAGAATGGGAGATTCAGAGAGAGCCAGAGAAGAACGACATAGCCACAAGAAGCAGAGAGCCTACAAGCCAGCGACCTTTGGAGATGAAGAAGGAAAACGCCTCCCGGGGAGCTTCATGAAACAGGAAGCCAGGAGAGAAAGCCAGCAGATGACGCCTCACTTGCCATGTACCCTTCCAGCCAAGAGAGAAACCATGACTGTGCTCACCATGTGCCTTCTCACTTGAGTGAGAAACCCTGAACTTCATTGGCCTTCTTGAACCAAGGTATCTTTCCCTGGATGGAAGCCTTTGATTGGACATTTCTATAGACTTGCTTTAATTGGGACATTTTCTTGGCCTTACAACTGTAAACTAGCAATTATTAAATTCCCCTTTTTTTAAAAGTCATTCCTTTTCTGGTATATTGCATTCTGGCAGCTAACAAACTAGAACACGTGGCAAGTAGCAAGCTTCTAGTCCCTGAAACCATGAGCCAATAACTTCCTCTTATTTATATTTTTTATCTTCACGGCCTAGGAAATGAAGGGAGAGTATATACTGTATATTAAAGTAGAACAAGGGCCTGGAAAAGAAGTAAAGAATGAAGAGCTGCTCTGTATCAAAAATATTAAGATGTGTGGCAGATATGTTTCGCTTCACAATTTTGCTTAGTGCAGAGATGTAGAAGCCTTTGTGTTAGCTCAATCATTAACTGATACAAAAAGTGTGGAAAAATCACAATTTAAAGCATTCCCTTCAGAAGATTGTGGGGTTTGATCTAAGTTTTCTCAAAGGATTTCTTCAGTTTTAAAAGGTATAGCATAAAAAAAAAAGGCGTAACATTTTCCATGACATTAAATGAATCATAATAGGTTTTGGATTTATTAAAATGACCGCAAATAATTTGAGGACAATTTCTGTTTATGTAATAGGCAAATATTTTAAATTTATTTTAATAGCATATTAAATTCATAGATGCAAAAGACCTGCACAACTGATAATTTCCAAAATATTGCCTCAATTGGGTTTTCTAAATCAACCCAGTTTTATAATACATATTCATATAGAATAGCATGTTTCCGAATGAAATACATTTATTGGAAGCAGTTGTTGAAATAGGATATGTATGTAATATTATTGATTTAAAGTGAATGTAAGATAAATTGCCATTCATTTTTATTCAAAATTAATAATAATTCTACCAGAGCTGAATTAAAATATTTTTTGAATTACTGATGCTTTTGAAAGAATTCTCCAAGATTATCACAAAACATCATCCACTATTCTCAAGCAATATTAAATTCATTTTAGTAACCCTATCTTGGAAAAAGGGATATAGGCATTAATCATCACGAGTGCTATCACTGTAGAAGAGACAACAGATATAAAATATAATGACACTTATGAAGTAAGTATGTCCAAATTGTGAAACCTGAATCTGATGAAACCACTAGATCCAAACTACCTATTTCAAAAATACTAATGTCAGAGAAAATGGTTAGCTGGTAGTATGATGCTATAACCAACAAAATCCAGATTAAATGAATGTATACAAGTAGAATAACATGTTTTTTCAACTAATTTATTGCAAATAAAAATAGAGAGATGGAGGAGAACCTTGCAAAAAAATCCATACTGTGTGTGTGTGTGCATGAGTGCATGTGGATGATTACATATCAACCACTGATGGTAGGCTTAATTCCTTTGGATTTTAATTCAAGAAAACAAAATGAAAAAAGAAGTGGAATTTTTGAGACAATTGGGAGAGCTGAACAGTGACTATATTACTTTATGATATAACATATTTAAAATGTAGATATGATAATGACATTGTGGATATATTTTTTTAAAGAATTATTATCTCTTAGGGATACATATTAGTACAAATGAAAAAGATATAATAGTAGGTAAGATATAGATAAAACAAATTTAGACATGAGTTGATAATTACTGCATGATGGACACATAAGGGGTCATATTACTCAATCTTAATTTACATAAGTGAAATTTTTCATAATAAAAAATTAATTTTACTGTACTTATTTATAGACAAACCACTATGGAGAAGTTTCTATATTTTATTAAGTAGTTTGATTGCTTATATATTATTCAAAGTAGATTAATGTGGGTTATTTCATTTCATAGGTAAAATGCAAAATTTTTCATTCTCTTTAGAATGTGTGATTAGGAATTTTTACTTGTTGGATCTACTGAATTGGCTGCAAATGATTGCATTTTATTATCTACTAAACAACTTTCATTCTTCTGATTAAAGGACTTAAAGATATTAACATGATAAAGAAAGAAGATAAATGGAGAACCAATAATAATTTATTCCTTTGCCTTCTTATCTTAAATTTCTATATCCAAAATGATATTCTCTCTCCTCCTCAAAAATGAAATGTGTTATATTTTCAAACTGAGATCAGTGTGAATTTATCAATCCAGTGGATACTGATGAAGAGAAGATTTCAACTAAAACATTCACATGAAAACAGCAGGAAAGCATCCTCAGGCAGTTAGACCACTGGCATAAAGGCTCTAATTCGGATGGATCAAAATAGTTGAAGAAGTGAAATGAATTCAGTTGTACTGAAATTGAGAAGGCTTAAGGAAATGGCGTTGAACAAGTTTTCAGGAGTATAATGTAATTCATTGTAAGAAATCACCAAATGTGAGGGGGCTTGTTGAAGAAAAAAGCATGGCATGCTTAGTTGCTAGTAAGAAAAAGAAAATCAGGAAGGAAAGGTGAAAGTAGGCAAAACAATGCAAACTAACATAAAGATTTTTGATATGGTCCATTAGAAGACCACCGTAATGGTATATGGAATAAAAAGTGGCCATAATATAACTCAGAGGTAGAACAGAAATGTCTTCAGGTTGGAGGAAAAAGTGGGTAAGAAAATTATGACCCCTTTTCCCACCTGATCCCATGCAAATAGCTACATGAATACTATTACTATTTATCAAGATGGAGAATCTAGAGGGGAAAAGTTGTGGGGAAATGGAATATAGAATCTATAGTTATTCTTTTTTAAAAATGAAGTGTGAAGTCTGTATTTAATATTCAATTGAAGATGTTATGAAGACAGATGTACATATGAGTCTGAAGAGCTCATGAGAAAGAATATTCTGGAACTGTAAATTTGATGATATTGTCAGGTGCCATTTTAAAGCTACAAAAACTAGATCCTCTACACATCCTCTAGAGAGTATATATGGAGCAGAGAAGAGGGTCAATGACTAAATTTGGAATACTTTACCATTTAGATGTTGGTGAGGAAACAAGGCAAAAATTTAAAGTTGACTGTGTTTTCACATCATTAGCAGAAGCTTTAGGATCAGTTATTTTTTGTACTGTATGGTCAGCAAATAAGAATGATAAAAATGAATGAAACAATAGGCATCATATAAATCTTGAAAGAAAATTTTCAAAATAAATCTCTAAGAATAAAAGGAGGGATTTTAGATTTTATACCCAAAGCACAAGCAACAAAACTAAAAAATAGATAAATTGAACTTCATCAAAATTAAAAACTTGTGTGCATTAAAATACATTATCAAGAAAGTGGAAAAGGCAAAATCAGAGAAAAGACTTCGAATCCATCTCTCTGATAAACATGCGATACCCAGAATATATGAAGAACTACAACTCATCAAGGAAAAGGAAAACAACCCAATTAAAAAAATGGGTCAATCATTTACTAGACATTTCTCTAAAGAAAATATTCAAGTGGCCAATAAGTATATGAAAACATTTTTGACATCATTAGCCATTAATCAAATGCAAATTAAAACTGCAATGATATACCTCCTTATACCCACTAGGACAGCATTACTAAAAAAAAAAAATAAAAATAAATAAATAAATGTAAGTGTTGGAAAGGATGTGGAGAAATAGGAGTCCACCTACATTGTTGATGGGAATGTAAAATGGGGCACCATTGTGGTAAATAATTTGGTGTTTCTTCAGAAAGTTAAACATAGATTTACAAGATACTCCTGCAATGCCACTCCTAGGTATAACCCAAAAGAAAGGAAAGCAGGCACTCTGACATGTATTTGTACACCAATGTACATAGCAGCATTATTCACAATAGCCAGAGGGTGGAAGCAACCCGGATGTCCATCAAAGGATGAATGGATAACAAAAGTGTTGCCTCCATAGCCTTATAACTATTATTCAGTCATAAAAAGAAGTAAAGTGCTGCTAAGTGCTGCAACAGGGAAGAACCTTGAAGACACTATTTGGAGTGAAATAAGCCAAGCACAAAAATGACAAATATTGTAAGATTTCTTTTTCCTACTTAGAATAAGCAAGTTCATAAAGACAGAGAGAAAAATTGTGTTTACCAGAGTGGAGGAATGAGGGAATGGAGTGATATTGTTCAACGATTATGAGTTTTGGTTTGGGATGATGAAGATAGTTTGGAAATAGGTAATGAAGAAAGTTACACACTATTGTCAATATACTTAATGTCCAAGAATTGTCCACTTAAAATGAATAAAATGGTTTTTATTTATGTATATTTTACCACAATTAAAATTAATTATTAAAAGTAAATTAAATGCTTATAAAACCATTGTTTCATAAGTAGATATAACATAGCCTCAAAGTTTCAAAGTAAAATGTTTGATAAAGAACATCATGAAATGCAAAGAAAATTTAAAAAAAAAAAAAAAAGAAGAAACGGGGACCAGAAGACCCTTCTATTTCTGGCCATTTTGGAATAAAAGAGGCCAGATTTAGCTCCTGCCAAAAACAAGTAAAAAACTGGACACGATATATAATTGATCACTTTCAGACAGTTTATCTAGCTGTGCAGGGCAGTGAACTCTCAGAGACAGGAAATAAAGAATTTGAGATTTATGATTGCCTAGGCTTATTGCTTGAAGACAGTGGTGAAGCACAGAAAAAAAAAAGTTGAAGGGATGGAGCACAGATAAAATGAAGAAATAATGGCAACATTTTCCAAATTAGATGAAAATTATGAATTCAAATTTCCAAGAAGATCAAAAAGTTCAAGCAGAAGAAACATAAAGAAAATTACAAAAAGTCTCAGCATCTTTAACTTGTTCAAAATTAAGAATTCAACGAACCACTTAGAAGTAGCTAGAGAAGCAAAGACACATTATGTATGCAAGGACAGATATAAGGATGGCAACAATTACCTCACTGAAATCTAGGTAACCAAAATACAAGAAAGCAACATATTTGATGGGATGACAAAGAACATTTTCAACCCAGAATTCCATGCTCAGTGAAAAGGGCTTTCAAAAACAAAGGCAAAAAAAAAAAAAAAGGCTATCTCAGGAATGTAAAAGCTGCAAGTACTCATCAGTTACAGACTTGCATTCCAACAAGGTTAACAGAAATACTATGAACAGATGGAAAGCTGGATCATAACCAAGAAATGAAGAACACTGGAAATTGTAAAATGTAGGCAAATATTATTTTTATTGTTTACATGTCCTTAAAAGATAACTGACTGCTTATGACAAATTAAGAATAATATATTTGGGGCTTATAAAATGGAAATAAAAGTCATATAAATAAAAGCACAAAAATCCAGGAGGGTGGAAATGGAAATATTCATTTTAAAATCCATATACTATAAATGAAGTGATATAATATTATTTGAAGATATGTTACCATAAGTTAAAGGTCTATATGAAAGGTATATAATATTACCTGTAGGCATACTATGATAAAGTAAAAGTACATGTTAGACATTCTAAAGCAATCACACGTATATAATTACACCAATAAACCAACCAAAGAAAATAGAAAAACAATAAAGCTCCTGAATTAATCCAGAAGTAGGAAGAAAATGTAGAAAGGGCAAGTCAAGATGGGAGAAAGGAAAACAAAAGAAAAATACAGCAAAAATATAGATGTAAACCCAACCATATCAATAATCAAATTAAATGGAAAGGAACTAATCCCCTGTTTAGCCTATTAGGCTGCTCAAAGAAAATACCATAAACTACATCAGGTTAAATAATGGGAATTTATTGGCTCATGGTTGTGAGGTCAGGCAAATGTCCAAATTAAAGACTTATCAAGGGAATACTTCCTTCCAAAGACTGGCTGCCAGTGATGCTTGGCTCCTCTGTGAATTTCCTAGTTTCTCCCTTCTCATCTGGGTTTCCTTGAGTTCAGCTATTTGCATCTATGGCTTTGGCTTTCTCTCTCTTTGTCTGAACACCATTTTCTCATAAGGATCTCAGTAATATGTTTAAGACACATCCTGACTGAGGTGGTTCACATCTTAATTGAAATAGCCTCATCAAATGCTTTCATTGGGCTTACACCCACAGGGATGGATTAAATTTGAGAAGATATTTTTTTCTGGGTTGCACATAGCTTTAAACCCTCACACATCCCTGTTATGAGGCAGAGATTGTCAGACTGGATAAAAAGTAGGACTCAACTATATGCTATCTAACATAAACTCACTTAAAATATAAAGCACACATGCAAATATATTAAGCAGAAGTAAGTTTAAAAAGAATGAAAAATATGCCATGCTAACACTAATCAAAAAGAAGGTGGAATGTCTATCTTGATGTAAGATGATGAAAATGTCAGAGAAAAAAATTCAGAAATTAAGGGGATTATTTAATATTGATGAAGAATCAATTCATCAGAAACAGAGCAAAGTTAAATGTTTATGAACCTAATAACTTTGCTTCAAAATACATGAAGGAAACACTTATAGAACTAAAAGACAAACAGACAAACCCATGATTATTCTTTCCAAGTGGTTTATAACAAAATAGACAGGAAATTAAAGGAAAAGGAAAGATTGAACATCATATTTAATTTGAAACAATGAGTGCTTTCCCCCAAGTTGGAAACAAAGTCTATGCTCTCAGCACTGCTATTTAATGTAGTACTGGAAGACCTAGAAACAGCAAAAAGTGAAATAAAAGTCATGCAATTAGAAAGGAAGAAACAACATTGTTTTTAGTAGCAGGTGACATGATTTTCTATGTAGAAAGTCTCAAGGACTCTTGAACTAAAAAAAGAAACCTAAAATGAAAACACTTCTAGAACAAATAAGTGAATTTAGCAAGTTTGTCCAAGGATATGAGGAGAATAAAGCCAAGCTTATTTCTATATACTAACAAGGAACAATTACAACAAAAATTAAAAACAGAACACCACTTACAGTTACTACAACAAATTAAATGAGCATGTGTAAATCTAATGAAACATTTACATAAACTGCATGGTGAACATTAAAAATTGTTAATTAAAAACAAGTCTGGCGGGCTGGCCACTGTGGCTTAGCAGGCAGAGTTCTCACCTACCATGCCGGAGACCCAGGTTTGATTCCTGGTGCCTACTCATGAAAAAATAATAATAATAATTCTGGAAAGCAAAACTATGTTATGGATTGAAAGTCATAACATAGATAAAATATCGATTTTTTCCAAGATGAGACTCCTTTAAAAATTTTTGGCCAGGTATTTTTGTAGATTTAGTCAAATTGCTTCAAAAACTTATTTGGAAAGATGAAGTAATTTTCATACAAAAAATGATTATGTACAAGAATAAAATGTTTGTAGGAGTCACACAATTTGATTTTAAGAATTACATAAAAATAATCATCAAGCCGGTGTGAAGGGGTAGGATCTAAATCAATAAAACACAATAGAGAATACAGAAATAGAAACACATAAGTTTGGCCAACTGACTTGACAAAGTTGTGAAAGCATTTCAGTGGAGAGAGGATATTCTTTTCAATAAATGGCTCTGGAAAATTCAGAATATTCATAAGTATAAAGAGTGAACCTTAACTCAAAATATCACTTTTCAATACAAAAATAACTCAAAATGGACCTAAAATTTCAGGAATTTCCCCTAGAAATCAGAATTAGTGCATATACGTTAATGAATGGTTTTCCTTTCATGCTGGAGTAAACAAATAAATGCTATCAAAATCCCATACTACTTAAATGAAGATTTTGTTTCTTTAGAAATAATTATTAAAGAACATAAATTAAGGCAACTTCAGTGTTAAAATAAAAATTGTTTGAACATAAATACTTTAATACAATATAAAGTATTTTCCATTTGCTTCATGACATGTATGCTGAGAAGAAATAATATTTGGCTCTACTTATGGATCCCTTCTAGTTTTCAAGTTTAAAGATTACCATCTTCTAAAATGCCTCCCTAGGTCCATGATTTTAATTAAAGTTATTTGATATCTATCTTTGACAGTGTTCTTTACATCACTTAAAACTTAACATTAATATCTTTGTGTTTTCCCTAATGAGTCACCTTCAATGTTAAATCAAAGGAAGAAAAATAAAACGAATTAGAGTTGAAAAGGAAATGCTGCAGAAGGAAAGTTCCCTCATTATAACTTATCATTAACATCACTTCCATTGAATTATGAGAAAAATAACTTAATACTGAAATACACAAATGCCTTGTTTGTAATATTATAGTCCTGTGTCCTACAGAGCTAATTGGGTGCCTGGTGAGTCAAAGAAATTACCACAGGAACATCTGATATGTCTAATACTATTCAACAGAATTAAAAAGCTAGTATATATTTATATACTCATAGTACTTAGCAGTAAATGTAGTTATCTAATAGAAAATCAATGAGAGAAAGAATTGGCAAAGCAGGGGTCAATATAATGATCCAATTTTCACAGGGTCATAGTTGCTCTCTGTTCATCAATGAGGTGTCTTCCGAAGGTAACACTTTTATATCCCCGGGGTACTGTTTAGTACACTTAGTTGCAACTTAATTACAACACAGGGCACACTGCAGGAATGCAAATGGGATTAATATCAAAGAGCCATCAGAAGTTCATATTATTTCTTATCCCTTAGTTCTTATACATTAAAGCACAAACTTTAACGGAACCCCAGTGAGCTGAAAGAGTTAAAGAGCCTCATAATGTTTTGAAGCTCTCATGTTGTTTCAGAATGGAGAGACCCTTGACTTTGACACCAAAACACCTATTGTAGAAGGGTTAAACAGAACAGCAGATCAAGGTTCTATTATAATTTAAGCATGCATTTGCCTTCCCGTCTTATTTTCACAGAAGCAGTTTTATGTATCTGGCTGGTAACTTTCCCATACACAGGTCCTGTGTTTTTCAGGGAGATGTTAAGGGCTGCTAAAACAACAACCAGAAAAAGTATGTGAAATAAAAGATTCTGTAATTGATATATCTACAAATGGCTGAGCAACAAACAAGAGACTCAAAGTTAATGGTGGAGAAATCAGTCAATAATTATTTCTAGTTTGACTCCACGCGGAGAAACAGAGGTCGTTTTAATGAAAAATGTAATCGGAAAAATAGGAACCCTTGAGCAAGCCACAAGAAAATAAAAACTTCGCTTCTAGATGTGAAATTACTGATGCAAATAAAGGGGAACTTTAACTTTACTTTTTCTGTTCAGGAGAGATTGTTTGCAATGCAGGCAGTCTTTGCAAAGAACACTGGGAAGAAGTCCCTTCTTACACGCTTGCTAGAAACTAAAGAAATGAAACAAGGAATGTGAGCCTAATGTAAAGAGGCAATCTGACATGCCTAGAGAAGGTGTACTGCATAAGTAAAATCATTTAAAAATATGATGATGGGCCAGGTCCCCAGAGACCAAAAGAAAGCTTTCAGAAAGTCTTTTACGCTTTATGATATTTTGTTTGGCCACAAATACAAAAAGTGAGACAGGATTGTTATTGATTTGCATTTATAAAAGGAGAACAAAGCCAACTCAGCAAATATATGTAGAAATTCAATGCACAGTAGGTATTGGAAAGGGACTGTTCCTTTGGAAAATTAAAAAAAAAAAATGAAGCTCAACAAATAAGGTCACTGATCATGTGACCAAATTGTTATTGAGGAAAGAGAAAGAAAATAAAACAAGCAAAAAAAAGAATTCTTAAAAAATGCATAAAGATATAGAAAATATTTTATACAAATGTGCACAGTATCTATTGCTTATTTCTTATCATTTACTCCCGATGATACTTCCACAAGTCATATTATTTAATTTTCTGTTAGACAGGGAAACTGAGAGAGGTTTATAGTTTGTCTCTATGAGAAATCTGTGTTAAACTATAATGGCCTTCATATCTAACCACTCTCACAGTTGTACCTAAAAGTGTTCTTTAGATTTTTAAATGTCATAGTCCTATTCTCTAATTTTTATCACCCCATTTCATTAAAGCCTTTATTTTCACCAGTTGTGCTTCTGAGCCATATTGTTATACCCATGACTTTAAAATAATTGTTTTCTTGGCAGGCCATGGTGGCTCAGTGGCAGCATTCTCAACTGCCATGCTGGAGATGCAGGTTTGACTCCCAATGCCCGCCCATGTGAGAAAAAAAAGGAAAAAAAATGTAAAATAATTATTTTCTTCTCATTTGACAACACCATTTATTGTTTGACGTTTTTTTTTTTTCTTTGCCCAATCTGGACAATAGAGTTTATCATTCCAGTCTCATTCTTGATTATAAAACTACAGTGTACAGTGCCTTATACCCCAATCCTGCATTAGTCCTATATACTCGTTCACTTCTCTCTTACCCATATTGCTGAGTTCTATTCTGATATAACACACAGCTTTGCCAATGGGTGTCACTGAAGATTCAGGGACTCCATCATCAGTAATCATTCCGCAATTTTCCAGTTCCCTTTGTCAGTTTTGTAAAAAGTTTATTGATAGCTTCAGTTTTCTATGCTTTTCACACTTGCTCAAGTCATTATCTACATTGAAAAGAACTTTCTTATTTCTTTGCTAACTTGAGGAGATGTGCTGTTTCTGTTTCCTGTTTTTGGTTTCTTTTTACTTTTGTCTTTTAAATTTAAGGCTAATCCCATCTTTTCTGACTTGGGTCACTCTGAAGTCTGTTTCATTTTAAAGATAAGATGCATTCATAGTTCCAATCTCAATTATATGATCCATATGAATATTTGCAATTCTGAAAGAGGAGAGACATGATTTTGCATAATTCATCCCAATGAAAATGTGTAATGTATGTCTAAACACAATAAAACATTGTTTAGGTTCATTGAATGAATGCATAAAGAGAAAGGGTAATTTAAAAGGAATTATTCAACAAATAAGAAAGGAAAAGTCACAAGCCTAAATCAATGAACTCATGCTCTTTGGTATAAATGTCAATTTTCTTTCTGTAGAATGAATTAAATGGTATCAATTAGAAATATCAAACCGGTGGGCCATGGTGGCTCAGCAGGCAGAGTTCTTGCCTGCCATGTTGGAAACCCAGGTTCAATTCCCAATCCCTGCCCAAGCAAAAAAAAAAAAATCATATCTTTTATTAAAAACAACAAATGTTCAAATATTCTTCTTTTTAAATGGTACAACCACCATCAAGGATCCCTTTTCTTTGTTGGGTAGGTATAACATCTTCAGATCATCCACCAAATTTTCATATAAATCATTAAGTTGTCAAAGATGGCTGACATTTTAAGTATTTAATATAAAAGAGGTTAAGTGGCTCATTTACATAATTAAATCAGTATTTCCTGGCCACCATTGTTATCAAAGAAAATTAAACTGTATTATTAAAAGCATACTGAAAAAAACCAGTTTAAAAAGTTCTGCTTTACTGTTCCATAAAGTCAGTTGTAATTAATTCTTGGATTTGCCTGTAGTTTAAAGTTCAGTGTCAGAATCAGCTTCAACATTTTGCCATGAAATGTTTTTTTTAAATATTTAGCATTATATTAAACTATTTTCCACTTTGTACAAATGATTCCATTTCTTCTTCTATGAGCTAATATTAATATGTTCCTTATGAAGCACGTTATATTTCTGATGTATCATATTTGATAAGTACAGAATATAGCTATTTATAAAAAATATAAAATAAAAAATTAATGGATAAATACTGAGCCTATATTTGCCTTATTTAAAAATATTTTATTATGGATATTAGGTATTAATCCATGAGTTTGCTTTGGAACTCCAATTTAAAGATGAAATAACAATATGCAAAAATTTCAGTCAATATATCCAGTTGATGGTTAGAAAATCATTTATTAAGATTGAAGCAAAATTAAGAAACAGGAGAATGAAGAAGGTACAGCAGACATTTGATCTTATGGTACCAATTAAAGCTGCACATATTTAGGCTAGTGATGATTTTTTTTTAAAGGAAGATGTGGTTTAGTTTATTAATATTGCTGGAAATACAATACACCAGAAATGGATTAGCTTTTATAAAGGGAATTTACTAAGTTACAAGTTTATAATTCTAAGACCATAAAAATGTCCAAACTAAGACATCCAGAGAAAGCCACCTTGACTCAAGATAGGTCAAATGATATTTAGAGTTTCTCTGTCAGCTGGGAATGCACATTGTGACATCTGCTCTCTTTCACTTCCAGTTCTTGTTTCAGATGTTTTCCGGAGGACTATTTCTTTCTGCACCTCCAAACATCACTATCTGTGACATCTCTGGGTTTTTTCCAAAAGGTTTCCCTTTTAAAGAACATTAGTAAATGGAATAAGACTCACCCTGAGGGCCATGGTGGCTCAGCAGGCAGAGTTCTTGCCTGCCATGCTGGAGAACCAGGTTTGTTTCCCAGAGTCTGCCCATGCTAAAAACATTAAAAAAAAAAAAAAAAAAAAAAAAAAAAAAAAAAAAAAAAAAAAAAAAAAAAAAAAAAAAAAAAAAAAAAAAAAAAAAAAAAAAAAAAAAGAAAGAAATAAAAAAGACTAATCTTGAATGGATGGAGAAAAATCTTCAAGAAAACCACCTAATCAAAAGTTCCCACCCTAAACAATAGGTCTGCCTCCATAAAATTGGATTAGGAAAAAGAAGATGGCTTCTCTGTGTTACATAACAGTATTAAACCATCACATTCCACCCTCTGGCACCCAAAAAGACATGTTCCTTCCATATATGAAATACATCAATTCCATTACAATACCTTAAAAGTTAAACCATTCAGTGACAAATCACATGCAATACAAAGTTAGAAAAAGTACAAAATCTCACCAAAGTCAATTGCAGGCATGGTCTGTCCAAGGGAAAAATTCTCCTCTGGCTTTGGACCTTTAAAACATAAGTTTATCTGTTGCCATTATACAAAGGAGAGACAGTCATAGGATAAATATTCCCATTTCCATAGGGCAAAATTAGAAGGAACACCAGAGTCACTGAATCCAAACAGTTCCTAAAACCAGCAGGGCAAACTCCATTAATTTAAAAATCTGAGAGTCACTGTTTCTTGGGGCTTGATACAATGGCAGTCCTATTCTCTCCAAGGATTTACACAGTGACCCTGTTCTCTCCAAACACTGAGATGAGGATAACAACATTGAGGGGCTTGGAGGAGACCACCTTTTTATTGGCTCCACCCTCTACAGGTATCTGACCAGCACCCAGACTCTCTGCCATCTCTGGGGCACAACACCCTCAGAACAATTGATTGGCAGCAAGGCTCGCCCCAATCACCAGGCAATGTGCTCCACCTTCTCTGAGGTCCCAGGTGGCAGCACTCTTCTCCGTGACCTCTGTCTTCAAGGAAAACTCACTTTTTCCTTTTTCCTTATAGATAGGTGAGTCCACTCTCCTGGCCCAAGACTTCTGGGCTTCAGACTTTAGCTTCCATGGTTCTTCCTTAGAAATATTTTTTCCTTCAATTTGTCCCTTTTCTGTCCTTTTTAGTCAAGATAGGCAGTGGTTCCATTTATATAGGTCTCTCAAGAAACTTGTCGGTTTTCCATGCAGCATTCATGGTTCATACACATGAGACAATATGTCCTTCCATAAAATCTTTCTGGATAACTCCATATTTTAGTTTGTTAAAGCTGCCAGAATGCAATTTACACTAAATGGAATGGCCTTTAAAAAGGGAATTGATTAAGTTGCAAGTTTACATTTCTAAGGCTGTGAAAATGTCCAAATAAAGGCACCAACAAGAAAAGCTGATGCTGTCCAGAACACCTTTGTCAGCTGTGAAGGCATGTGAATCGTGTCTGTTGAGGTCTCTGGTTTCTGGACACCTAACTCAGCTGAGAAGTCGCATGGTGACTTCTGCTAGCTTTTTCTCCTCATTTCATAAGGTTGCCCCAAGGGCATATTCCTTTTGTACCTTCAAAGATCTTTGGCTGTGTGGGATCTATCAGCACCAAAGATTTTTTATTCAAAACTGTCCCCTCTTAAAGGCCTCCAGTAAACAACCCCACCTTGAATGGGTGGAAACACATCTCCACGGAAACCATCTAATCAAAAGTTATCACCCATAATTGAGAGGGTCATATCTCCAAAGAAACAATCAAACAGAACCTATCCAATAATACTGAATGAGGATTAAAGAGCTTAAATTTTCTGGGGTACACAGCAGTTCCAAACCAGCACACTCCTTTTCCAATACTGGCTTTTTCAGAAATGGCTCACTGATTCCATGTTTGATTAAATCCTTATGTGTGACACTATTCTCTGGGTGTCCCTTTCTGGATGCCCAGGATTTCCCAAACCATCAATTTCTGTTTTCTTTGTACCCAATAGTTTAGTTCTGAGCTTTATGTCACATTTTACTATAATCTGCAAGGAGAAACTATGCTACATTTTCCACATTTATTTTGAATATCTGTTCTGCTAAATATCCAAGTTCATCACTCTCAAATTCTGTGTTCCATCCAATACCAGCATTTGATTTTGCAAAATGCTCTGCCATTTTAAAACAAGATAGCCTTCCTTCCAGTTTGCAATAACACTATGATCATTTCTAAGCACCTTTAGCATACATATTTTTACTAACAGTCTCTTCAAAGCCTTATAGGCCTTTTCTTTATGCTCCACACTATTTTTCCATAATCTTCCCTTCATCCATTTAAAAAGCTGTTCTGGCATTTTTGTATTTGCACATTGCCACACCCCATTTCTCTGGTACCAAAATCTGTTTTAGTTTGACTTTTATAAAAGGAATTTATTAAGATACAAATTTACAGTTCTATGGCCATTAAAATGTCCAAACTAAGGCATCTGAGAAAGATACCTTAACTCAAGAAAGGGATGATGATATTCCGGTTTCTCTGTCAGCTGGGAAGGCACATGGTGACATCTGTTACTTTTCTTTCCTGGCTTCCAATTTCAAACAGCTTCCCTGGGGCATTTTCTTTCTGTATCTCCAAATGTCTTTGTGTCAGCTCTGAGCTTCTTCCAGAATAGTTCCCTCTTATAAGACTCCAGTAAGCGGAATAAGACCTACCTTGAATGGGCAGAGACGCATCATCATGAAAATCACCAAATCAAAAGGTCCAACCCTAAACAATAGGGTTTCCTCCATGAGATTGGATCAGGAAAAATAATATGGCTTTTCTAGGGTACATAACATTTCAAACCAGCACAGATGTGGTATAGAGAAGTGAGATAAGTTTAATACAGTGATAACAAATAATATGTTGCAATTTACAAGTAACCCCCATCCCTCCCAAGTTATTTTAGGCTTTCCTTGTTTAATTTAATATTTTAATTTAATATTAAGCTATTGATTGATTGGTTATTTGGGAAATTGCTTTCTCTAGTATCACTATTACTTTACATAGATTTGAAACAGACTTCTAATTAAATTTACTCAGGTACCCTTCAATAATTTAAAGAGGTTATTTACAATTGAAAGGTGCTCACAATATTATACTATTAAATGTTTAACAACATCATTACCAAAAAAAACTAAGTATTTTAAGCCTCAATCCTAGAGGTACAGGACTGGAAACACCAAACAAGTCCATTGAGATTTATTAATTATTTTTCCGTAATGTAATAATGCATTTTAAATTGTTGCTATCTTAGCAAAAATTTAGTGTAATAGCACAGATGTGACTGTTAATTTAAAAGTCTCTCATGAGAGCAAATGGGTTTCTAAGAGATGTTTTGAACAAGATTATATTATTTGGAAAATTCTGAGTACACAGAATCCTGAAATTATAAACATAATGTGTCTGAGAGAGCACTTTTATATTGCTAACCACCCCATCGGGTGAAAAGAACTAAAGGCAATGTGTGCATAAATTTGAGTATTTTTATATTTTCTTTAAGTAAATCATATTGTTGTGAGTGTCAGGATCTATTTTTTTTTTGGCTGTTGACAATGAAGCCCTGTAATAAAAACAAATATATAGTTAATCATGTAGATGACAGGTGTATATATGTCTGTATATCAAATTTCAATTTAGTGATATTCAAAATGTCTGAAATTTGTGAAAATAAGGTTTCATAAACAATTGTATTTTACATAAGTTTAAAAATATGAACAAATTAATATGATTTTCTAAATAATCAGAAATTGGTACAGATGCAAATAGAATAGAATTCAACTTCAAATTGGTACTAAGAGATTTTTTAATTGATATATCATAAATTATTTTCCTAGAAATATAAAATCCTATCAGATATTTTATTTAAATCAGGGTATGATTTAATTCACATACATTAAATAAAATATATCAATATATGTATATGAGAGATTAGATGATTGCTAATATTAAATATAGATAATGAAATTTAATAGTATCTCCTAGAGCATCACAGATTTTGTAATTACCCAGTTAAGATGTCTTCTTCCAGGGCATTAAGGTACTCTGGGAATAAATCAATCAACTTGGCAAATTGCTTGACTTTTCACTGTGTTAGTCATTTCATTTTCTTAGATACATACAAACGCATTCACATGTACAAAGATAGAAATACATACTTTCACAGAGATAAGCATCAAAAACTCAAATATGTGGAGTATGCATGCACGCATGCTTTGGTATGTTTTTTTTTGACATAATGTCTTCGCCAGGATGCAGGAAAAAATCTAAGGAACAGTGTAAACTTTCAATATTTCATCATTGAGGTTTACCAGTATTCAAATCTATTACTACAAGAATGAGATCTAAAAAAAAAATATTTTCCTCTGTCCTAGAAAATTTCCATGACATTTCTGTAAGTAGCTAACAATCCTAGAAGTTAGCATTTTTGTAAATTCCTATCTTTTTTGTTTCTGTTCTCGAATGCCCTATGCTCATGGAAGTGCATGCTATTCTTCTGTAGATATTTCTTTTCTCTCCAGACACTTTTAAGTTTTTTGTTGCCTTGATTGTTCTACAGTGTCATTAGATAATATAAGTTTAGAATGCTTGAATATGAGATTTCATGGCTTTTATAAACTTTGGAAAATTTCAGCCAGCATAAGTTTAAATATACAGTATCCCTGTTCTATCATCTCCTGGAGGTCTGCTTAAACCTATGTTGAAGAAGAACACTGATAACAGTAAAAAAAGAACATTTTCTAGAGAGTGGAGGAATTATGCACCACCTCCCTGAGGTCAGAGAAACTACATAAAATATTTGAACTTCTGCACAGAGTTGTCTCATCTCTCCTGTTTATTAAGTCAATGATTCTTTGATATCATATGGACTCCAGGATATTATTTTATACTTTGGTTTATCTCATACTAATTAATTTTTTTTTGCATGGCACAGTGACATCCTTCCAAAGAATAGGGTATGGAATGGGAGTAAAAGAGTAAGTTTAGAGTGTAGAAATCTGACGAACAGCACTTCAGCCAGGTGATCAATGTGAGCAGTGAGCAATCATGTTGATAGTATGTGCCCCTGAAATGAAGACATTAAAGTGACAATTTACCTCTGTGGTCCTTCTCTCCAAAGCCTATAGCCTCACCTAATCATGAGAAAAACATCACACCAATTCCATTAGAGGGACATTCTACAAAACATCTAACCAAAAATTCATAAAATTGTAAAGGTCAACATAAACAAGGAGCCTGAGAAATTCTGATGCCCAAGAGGAAACTAAGGAGACATGATATCCAAATATAATGGGTGCTCCTGGATGGAACTTAAAAATGCAAACTTAAAGAAATGAACTAAGAAAATGTGACTAAGGTATGGACTTAATAATAATATATCAATTTTGGTTCATTAATAATAAGAATTATTATTATTCTTGTTCCTTCCCATATTTCTGTAATGTAAAACTGTCCTAACAGAGTTTTTTTTTTTTAAGTGGCAGGTATGTGGGAATATTTAATTATACTACAAAACATTTATATTCACCTCATTATATTTTTCATTTTCTCTCTTTCTCCCCTTGCCTTTGTGCCTATAGCTGAAATAATTTAGCATAAATAAAAGAATAGAAAAAGGTTAGCTGTTCAACTATGATTGAGAAGTCTGTAAAACATTCTTTGAATGCTCAATATACTCAGAGTTTGTATTTGATTAATTTAAACTATTCTGACATCTCTTCTTTTCATAATTTAAAGTAATAAGAACATTTCCTTTTGACACTGTGAATGTGTAGCAAGTACATTGATATATAAAGGAAAATAATTTATTGGATGGTGAATTTTTTATGTGGCTTCCAGCTAATTCTTTCTTTCTGTCTCTTTTTATTTCTTCCTTCCATCCTTCTTTCCTTCCTCCCTCCCTTCCTTCCTTTCTTCTTTCCTTCCCTCCTTCCCTTCCTCCTTTCATTCTTTCTTTCTTTTTCCTTCTTCCTTTCTTTTATTAAAGTGGATTTATAGTTATTGTGAATGGCATATGTCACAGAAAGATATATTAGCAGTGAATTAGACAAGAATCCTTGGGTGAGGTTATTCACATATTCTGTTGAGAAATCATTTAAATGTAAAAAGGGAAAACAAAGATATATTCTGGGGGAACAAATTTTGAGTAGAGAGGATGTTAGTTTTAGGGATCTGAATACATAATGGGAGCAATCCCAGTTGTACATGCCCTACAGATTTGTAAAGAAGGGTATGTGGAGTATCTAGAACATTTTGTTTAAAGTCAATAAAGATTTCTGGATATGATCTTCGTATAAAACTTCGACTATTTGTAGGATGATACTTCGAGTTCGTAAGGTAGTTTTGAGAACATTATTTTTAAAATCTCATCAATACTGAGAGTAAGAATCTGAGAATGAATAATTTCTATTATTCATCTAAATTTTAATCAGGCAAATACTTTTGTGATTTGTCAAATCACAAGTAGGCATGTCGGATGCTTATTCTAAATAACTGCTATAAATGCAATAAAGCATCCCATAGTGCATAATAAATTCGCGAGAAATTTCCAGTCAAAAGTTATCTTGAGTTACATCTTATCCATAAAAAGGAAAATTTGAAATGCACAAGTATTAGCATGGTAACTATTCAAAATAAAATGTGGAGTTTCAAATACAATTAAGAAATAATATTTTGAATTTAAAAAATACTTATTTTAAACTATGTGTTATATAGATTATTTATCATATATACCATTGTTACCATTAAGATATATATTGAAAATATAATTTTATTTCATAATCAGCCAAAAATTAGTTCTACAGAGTTAGTATCTGCTAAATTAAATATATATATTTAATATATATTATACAGTATATATTTATATATACACACAGCATATTGTATATATAAATATTATATATACAACAATACATATATATATACTGTCCTGCATAGCACAGCCCAAATGCATACAATGCATGAGGCTTCCCTCTATCTTGAAAAGGCAAATATTATTTTGAAAAAATTCTCCTGTTTCTTAGCTATGAAAGCAAAAGAATCTGAGCAAAACCTGAATTTTCTGTAGCACACAATCTAACTTAACCTGTCTGGATAGTTCATTTAAACAATCCAAACATATGGAGCCCAGAATGCAAATCAGGACTTATAATTCAGTATAGCTTAATAATACCTGGATATATCCTAGAGTATATTGGGCAGATAATTAAAAAGTACTGGCAAAGTCTCTAGAATGACTGAAGAAAAAATATACAGCTATTAAACTCTCCCATCTAAGAAACCAGATAGTCCCTCAAACATTATGTACTTCCAAGTTAAGAGGCCAAGCCCTAGATGTTGAGGCTTGATCTTATGAAATTTATTTCTGTAGTGGAGAAACTAAGCTTACCTATAATTATGCCTAAGAATCACTTGCAGAAAACCTCTTTTGTTGCTCAGATGTGGACTCTCTCTAAGCCCAACTCTGCAAGTAAAATCATTACCCTTCCCCCTCATGGGACATTATGTCCAGTGATGTAGAGTTTCTTGTGAGGCCTTGGCAACAAGGGATCAACCTTGCCTTCTTAACCAAAAGGGGTAAAATGTAACAAAATAAGGTATCAGTAGCTGAGAGAGTTCCAATAGAATCCGTAAGCTATTCTGGGGGCTACTCTTATGGAAGCTTCAGCTAGATACTTCTAATTGCCATGGTTTGCCAACTCCCAATTAACATCATTCTTGTTAACCCAAAAGAACACCCAGGGATCTACAAAAGTTGCACACATTAAATTTACTTTTCAGAAACCTAAAACCTTCAGCTGGTTCCTAGGCCAGATAAGTCCTGAAACCCAGAGGTGCCAATTTATTCGAGAATATCAACCACTTCCATCCCCTATCCCATATTATTGATATGGCTTTTCAGTATGAAAAAAGTTAGAATGGGCATAACCCATTCTTAAATATCCTTAAAGATTGGAAGAAAGATCAAAGGAGAAGAAGGAGTTATAACAGAGGGGTTGGGACTTAACAAATGAGTGTGCCTTCTGAATCATGTACGGATATTTCTTTTCTGTCTCCAGGGTCTTGGAGCAGCTAGAAAGAAAAACTTGAAATTGTGGAAATGTAAAACACAGCAAACTTTGAAATCTATTTTATAATTACTTGTTAAAATATATTTTGAAATTTATTGCTTCTTTGTATTATATTTCACAATAAAAAATGTTTCTTTAAAAGAAATCTGTAGGGTGGTGCAATGGTGGCTCAGCAGGCAAAATTCTTGCCTGCCTTGCTGGAGACCTGGGTTCGATACCTGGTGCCTGCCTATGCAAAAAAAAGAATCTGTACACTTATTTTTAAATGATGATTCAGTGTACTGAATCAATACTATGATGCCTTTTCCCCAAAGGAAACTAACAAATCATGCCTTCCACATTTCAAAAAAAGGTACTGTGTGAGCTAGCCACTCTGCCCTTACAGGAATACTTTAACTGTGAAATTGAAAAGGGGTCAAAAAAATCTATATAGAAACATTATATATCAATTCTAAATGGATTTGAACATATCTTTAATGGTATAATAGTAAAATAACAGATGAAAAACGTATTTGCTTTGTTGTGCCTAAAGTTTAATGGGAAAATGTAAAACTAAAAAGATTACTCCTAAAAAAAGTGTATATTTAATGCATAATGTAAATTATATAAATACGTAATGTAAATATATATATATGTATGTATATAAATATATATATGGAGAGAGAGAGAGCAAAAGAGTGAGAAAGAGCAAAAAAAGAAAATGAGAGAGAACTTGGGAAAACATGATGAGGGATTTTGAAATGTTTGAATGAGTTCTTGGAGTTTCTTTTATGTTAGGTGATAAAACCTGAATAAGCATCTTTTCCTCGCTGCATAAATGGCATGAGATAGCACAGGGAGCATTATGTGTAGGAAAAGTCTCATATTTTTATTTATATTATTTGAACACAAGGAGAAGAAAATAAATGGCATATCATAAAAGGCCTCATGTGCCTTCATGTGTAGGTCATTTCCTATAATGGTGAAAGTCATTGAAGTATTTAAATGAAGTGTGACTGAAGAATCACGTGATTTAGGCTGCAGCCTTAAGAATGGATGAAACATGACCACGTAATTAAGGAATTCATGGTTTTCTAAGTGAAGTTAAGGGACACTAGGACTCAGTATATAAAATAGTTTGACTAAGAAAGTATGAGTTGAAGGATATTTGAATTGAAACAAAAATGATTTTGAACGTGAATTGCATTTATGAGGTGAAGAGAAAGGAGTCTATGATATTCACTTGGATATTTGGCTGGATAAGCGTAGAGGAGGTTGATTACAACTCTTGTATTAAGAGGAAGCAGTTGGGGCGGCTGCCGTGGCTCAGCAGGCAGAGCTCCAACCTGCCGTGCTGGAGGTCTGGAGTTCGATCCCTGATGCCTCCTGCCCATATGCAAATTTAAAAAAAAAAAAAAAAGAGGAAGCAGTTGTAGAAGCGGGTGAAGTTTATATATTCAGTTTAAGACAATTATTTTAAGTTGAGAATGTGTCATCTCTGGGATACCCTAATGTAGACATATAATGGGAAATCAGTATAAAACCTAGAGGTATAGATTTGATGCTATGAATATTCAGGATGTTTTTAAGGAATGAAACATATAAGATTATCTATGAACTGAATATATTAAAAAATATGAATAGACCACAAGAACATCTAATTTTAAATGGTGTATATTAGTTTTCAATTGCTGCATGATAACTTACCACAAATTTAGTGGTTTAAAACAGCACCCATTTATTAGCTCATAGCTATAGGTTAAAAGTTCAGCATGGTCCAACATGGTACCACTGGATTCTCTTTTTTTAGATTGAAATGAAGGTATCATTGACTGTGTTCTCTTCTGGAACATGGGATCCTCTTTCAAGCTCAATCCAGTTCTTGGAAAAACTCAGTTCCTTGAGGTCATAGGACTGAAGTCCCATTTCTTCACTGGCTTAACTGGGAGCTACCATCCCTTTCTCTAGAGACCACCTGCATTCTGCATCCCAAGGCCTCCTCCAGCTTCGTGCAACCAACAAGTCAAATCCTCTGACTTTCCCTCTGCCAAAGCCAGAGGAAAAACTCTGGTTTTCAAAGAGCTCATATGATTAGTTCAGACTTTCCAAATCCTCTCCCTATATTTAGGTCAACTTGGCATCTAACAGGATATAATCACGAGACTGGTGTCTCATCCTGTTCACGGGTTTAGGCCTACACATCTTTGGGAGGACATCTTGAAATTCTGCTATCTACAGGGGACCCTAAAAGCCTAAAATGAAGAAAACAGAAAGGCAAAGAAGAAAAAGGAAAATGGAGGATAGCTTGAAGATATATTTTAACAAAGCAATTTATAATCAACATAGACTTAAAGTATCCATTTGTTCTGAAAAAAATAGAACACTATTTTTGTCACTTTAGTGACAACTTCAGAGGAATAACAAAGTTAAAATTTGAAGGTAATTAATTGTAATCTGATTGGGGATTGAAACAGCAGATGCTCTTTCAGGCAGGTTGGCAGGGATGAGTAGGAAAGAGAGCAGAAACTCAGAAGATCAAGGATGAGAAAGATGCCTGTGTTTTTGTTTTGAGAGGACTCCTGTATACAAAAGTTTGAGAAGTTAACAAACCACAGGAATGAGATGTTGCAAAAGACTAACATGAGATTTTTTTTTTAACTTACACATAGTACTTGTTTAACAACACAAAAGTAAGCAACTCTGGCATTTTCTGTGTTAACATTTCTCCTGGTATGCGCCTTGCAGTACCCCAAAGTGTGTCTTAATTGCATTCTGAGCATATTTTCCTAAACAAAACGGTCTGAAAAGGTAACCAAATATTTGAAATTCCACACTCAAAAAATAGTTAGATACATGGTTGGCATACTCAGTTGATTTAGAAGTCTCATTGAGTATAGCATTGAACTATCAAACTTTGAGCAATTAATTGACACACGTTCAATGTTAAATCTTTTCTGCTATCTTGACAACTCAAATTCCACAAATATCTAATATTTCAATGGTTGCTTTCATCAAATAACTGTGTTCCAGTTATTTGTAACTGACTGATAAGAGATGCAGAAAATCAGCTGAATAAATCCAAATGTATTTCTTATTGTAAGAATACAGCTAACATTAGAATTCATTCTCAATCTATAACTATTTTAAGACAAAATATATAAAAAGAGCATGTTCGGTATTATATCCTAAAAGAAGTGCAAAACTTCTCCAAGCAGTGTCATTTCTACTAACACATAGATTTTACAAATCTTAAAAGACCTTTCTGAATACTGTTTTTCTATAGTAGAATTAAAACCATATATTCTGAGGAATAATGCATTTCAATAAATTGTCATTAAAGCAGAAATGTGTGATGTAAATTATATTTTTACTATTTAAAGTGAAGTACAGATAGCTGCACATGTGTATATTAGAACACGCTAAGTATTGGAATCTACCAAGTGATTACGTTATCTTATGAAGTCATCCTAATCCTTAGAGGTAATTTCTTGATTCCAAGTGTGGTAGACAGAAAACAGCCCTAAAGATGATCACATTTTAACCTCTGGAACCTTCTGTCGCAAAAAGGACTTTGAATATCTTACCTTCCGTGACAGAAGGGGTTTTGCAGATTATATTGAGAATCTCAAAATGAGAAGATTGTTCTGGATTATTTAGGTAGACCCAATATAATCACAAGGGTTTTAAAATATGAAGGAAGGGTAAGGGTCAAAGAAGGATATGTGAGCTCTGAAGGAGAAGTCAGAGTAAGGCAAGAAAGGGGTGGCCTCTAAAAGCTGGAAAGATCAAAGGAACGGATTCTCATTCAAAAATATGCAGGCCTGCTGACTCATTTTTGATATCTGATCTCCAGAATTATAAGATTAATAAATTTGTGTCATTTTAAATCACTGAGTCTTTGGTAATTTGTCACAGCAGTAATACGAAAATAATATATCAAGTGTATTCTTATGTAACCTGCCAGTTAGGGCAGTATATTTAGCTTAATGCTTTTTTCCTATTAATATAATTATAAATTTTAATAATAATTACAATTTTCCCATTAATATAATTTTTAAAAGAGACTATTTCTTAAAAGTAGATTAAGGCAATTTAGAAAGAGTAAACAAATTCTCAGGAGTCTTCGTCACTATATTAATTTCAGATTAATGCTGTTTCTAGTAAAGTGACAAGTAAAGCATTTTTAGGACAAACTTGGTAACTTAAAAAAATGGGAAGTGTTATTAGTCTTGTCACTTATTAAAGGTGAGATCTTTGGCAGCTTTGACAATAGCTAGTCCTTTACGGAATATTTGTTTGTCTGAGTAATGTCCAGTTTAACTTTCTCAGCAAAGACATAGAACAGGATCATTGTGTCAGGTGGCTCCGCCCTCCACCTAGGAGTCTTTAAATCGGAGGTTGGCCTCCTTTATTTTGCCATCATCATCATCACTGCAAATGCCTTCATTTTCAAAGTCCTCAGCCCACTTTGTTTTGTGCCCTGCCTGAAGGATTCTTGCTGAGGATGAGAGTTCAGGTACCCAGCATTCAGCTTCACAAGGCACCTACTCAGATCTCATCTCAGCAGTTTTGTCAGCTCATTGGAAAGTAGACAACAAACATGGTTCCTCTTTGGAAATCACGCATCTCTATTCCTTTCTGTTGCTACTTAATGGGGAAAATATTCCTTTTTGCTACCCTCTAAGGCTCTCTAGAAGTAAGCTTAAAGAACTGTCCCTTACAGATACAGCATTGACCACGTCTTTTATCATGTGCCTAAATCCACTAATAAAACATTAAAGCAAATAAAAAATCTTAATTGTACATCAACAAAGACAGAAAAGATTGAAAAAAGTGACAAGTCCAGATACAACATTTCAACAAATTTGAAATATGGAAAGTGGATCGAAAGTCGCAACCAGCTGAGCACAGCAGAGAAAGATAATCTTCAAGGATATAAAGCCAATAATAAGCTTGCTAATTCACTCCACAGAAAACCAATAATAATTAGCTGAGTCTTGGAGGCAACAAGTACTCATGAAGGCTCAGTAGGGATGACAAGCATGAGAACATGGGATTGAAGTCTTCTGATTTCTTCCCCCAGCTTTTGGTCCAAGAAATACGTTATCTCTCCCTCTCTAAGAGAAGAGAGGTGATAATGCTCTCTGAGAAGGCTGAATCAGTGAGACTTTAGATTCAAAGAACTAAACACAGGAGAGAAACTAAGGGTTAATGTAAGTCTGCAAAATGCGTGATAACAACTTGGTGCTCTCTTCCTTAGACCAATTTTCTGGGATTTATTTTTTCTGGGCAGACAAAAAATAGACTTACAGATGAGGTTTCAGGAGTTCCCCAATGTCTTAGAGGGTCCCTCATTCGTCACCTGTTGATGATGTTCTTTAGTCTGTGAGACCCAGCCACAAAGTGCTTCCATTTGCCACTTTAGTGCCTAGTGATTACTTGTAAATGGCTAGCCAAAGATCACCAAATATCTGCCAAAACCAACAACAGCAAAAAAGAACCTAGAAGAAAAAGGCAACCAATAAAAACAATGAAGTAAATCTATAAAATCAAGAAGCATAAAATGTAAATTAATTTTTGAAAGATAATAATAGGACACTATGCAAAAGGGGCATTCAGAAAACAGCAGAGCCAAATGAAGGTATTTTAGACAATGAGATAGGAAGGATTTTATTACATAGATATATGTAGCTCCCTCATATGTATAACCATTGCTAAAGGGTCATGTATAACTTCCTCATATGTGTAACCATTGCTAAAGGGAAGGAAACCGACCCCCCACTTTCCCTTCTGCTTTTCCTGCTGATTGGCATGCACACAAGTGGCTGAAGCATCCCATCATGGATAACAGCATGGAAGCTATATGTTGAAAATGGCAGATATATAAGACAGGACTACCTGCATTTCTGCTACTATAGAGCTATCATGTCAGACATAGACTTATATTTAGACAGATACCTTTGGGAAATATTGCTATCTAATAAAACCCACAGTTATTTAGGGTCTCACTATAGCATCCTAATCTAATAATGACACATTGTTGGTGTCTTTTTGATAAACACACTACCACGGCAATGGAAAAAAAGGGAAATGATGCAAATATATATTAGAAACAAATAGCAGTCACTGTTGCAGAACTAATGGCAAAATAAGCTGAGTTTGGAAAGGAATAAATTACAACCTAGAGTCTCATGGCTATCTAAAATATCAATCAATTTTAAAGTTATAGGGATTTATTTTAAGAATATTTAAGAATAGCAAAGTCTCAAGATGTTCACCTCTTATTCATTGTTTTTCAGAATGCTACTGGAGAAGGTATTTCAAAAAATGGTAATGATTAACTATGAAAGAAAGCTACATAGGAGTCAGGAAACAGCATTCGATGTGGGAAAGAGACACCAAAACTTTCCAGTGCCACAGTGAAAACAAGTTCCATGACAACAGCTATATAGTAGGTCTAGAATGAAACCAATTCAACTTAAAAGATGAAGACACAGTGTTTCAGGAAAAACAAGTCAAATTTACTAACAGAATTGATAGCTTACCCAATAAAGTATTTGGGCATATTGAGAGGAATTCCACAGCTTTCTCAGAAAGTTTGGGGTTAATCCGTGAGAGGCACTGCGGTACATGGTAACATGAACCCCAGAAAGAGACATGTTCAAAATCTGCGTCACTGTGAGTATGAACCCAGTTGTGGACAAGGCCTTTTGGAGATGTTTTTGTTAATTAAAGCAAGGCCAAGTTGAATCAGGGTGGGTCTTAATGCATATTATGGAGGCTTTATAAAGAGAGGAAATTTGCCACAGGAGGTTAAGGATAATGTCATGTGATGGAGGCAAAGATGCAGGTCAAGGAACCCCAAAGAAGGCTAGGAACCAGCAATTAAATGTTACACATTCCTAGAGAAAGCTTGATCTTTGCTGAAGCCTGATTTAGGAGTCCTGACTTCTAAAACTGTGAAGCTATTAAATTTTTTGTCAACTCATTGTTTGGTATTTGACACAGCAACTCTGGCAAACTAAAGACAAGGAGAAGGAAAATATATACACACAAATTAAATAATTATTGACTCCAGGAAAAAGAAAATGTCATTACAAATAGGAAATGCAATCATAATAAACAATGGAAGTCAGTTCTAAATAATATTTATAATCACAATAAGGTAACCATTGAAAATTGAATTGAAAACAGAGATGCAGTGGTATTGAGTGGAGTCTGTGATAAGATATTCATTAAGAAGACTACATTCTCATCTTCCATCACAGGCAGTCAATTGCTTCTTAAAATGGAAAATCATAGACATGGTAGTGAAGGTTATACAAATATTTAGGAATACGCTGGTTTATGCCAGAAGAAACAGCTTGAGTTGCATTTGTTTGCCTCTGAGAAGTGGAAATCAGAGATGTGGAGAAGTAGGGCAGAAACTGCTATTCTTAAATTATGCCTTATAGTACTATCATTTTTATTTAAAAACCACCTTATATATTAAATGAAAATAAAATATAAAGTGCCTATATCCTTTCAGTTCCTGTTTTCAGTTTCACAAATTTCCCAAGACAAGTCAATTTAAAGTTTCTTCATCCATTTGGAAGTAGAAGCTGGATATTTATGTCAAGAAATTTTCCTTTCATATCAGTTATAGTATAACTTCTAGCATCTCAGTTTGGGTCAACATTAGCCTGATATTAAGAAATTAAGGAAGCTTTGCTTTCTGGTTCTCTGAGCCCTGCTCACTCTCAAATACACTCAAATAATAAATTTATCCCAAAAGTTTAGTTAGAAGAGGTTATGAAAGTGAGACAGGACCTTACATTTCCTCACCCAATACGTTCAATAGATGCAACCCATTGATAATTTCTATCTGAAATTATCAGATAACAAATGCAAATAACAAATGCAAATTTCACATAATGTCCCTTGAAGGTATGCAAATAGTCTTGAAAGAAATAAAAACAGGCATTTATATTTTTCTGTCTTGAAATATTTAAAAGCATTGTTCCATAATCACTAACTCTATGAGGTTAAGGAAAGCATGTACAAATGTTTCTATAACTTTTAAAACGTATTGCTTTAATTACATAATGTGACTAAGGAATAAATTCACACCTTTTCACTTTTCCAGTCTTTCTTTCTTTGTTTTTCCCCTTCACTTCTTCCTTACTTCTTCCTTCCTTCTCTCTTTTCATACTTTTTCTCTTAGAAAAGACTTTTCTTTATCCTTTCTAAAAATATTACATAAAAGGCATAGTGCTTTCAAACATTAGCTTTATGCAAAACCTCATCAGTTTAAGAATGAAAAGTGCATTACATAATGAGTTTATGTCTGTCTCTGTTTCCAAATGGATCTAAAGTGACATCTCAAGGCCCTGTTAATGAGATTATCTTATGTAAGGAGATCTTGTAATAGGATCATAACAAATCCAATTATTTAGAGATAATGGTAACACAAATTAAATTAATTAATGTTCATTTTGACCTTCACAAATAGAAGTATAAAAAGCTAACCAGAAACAAGGAAGATACTGTTGTTGAGATACTATATTTGAAGATTAAATCTATAATTTGCAAATTGGGAAGTTGACAGAACATAAGCAGCTGTATGTTTGAAAAAGACATTTGAAAGAAAAATGATTTCAAACACGTCAACAACTGATTCTCCTTGATCATCTGAGGCTACATTAGGCAAGGCAATTCTACTTCTAGAAATTTCATAGACGACTCCGTTATCTGAAGTGCTTTTCTAATTTTAATATTGGTCTAAGCTTCAATTGTTACTGCAGCCATCAATCTCCAAATATAGCTGTACTCTAACAGATAGCATTGCATATGTTTATCACAATGGCTGTTCTATTGCTAAAAGCAGCGTGAATCTCACAAAATCACGAGTCCATTTTGGGAGATTTCTTTTAAGTAAAATTTCCTTAGATAACTAGTCATACTGTACAGAAATGGGTTGAGAAAACTAGAATAATTATTGCTATGAATCATAGTTCTTTGCTAAAGAGTTGGTTCAGTCACATATGTGCAGCAAAGTGAAAATGTCTTTAAAGCAAAAGACTTGATTATTTCTGATTCAAAGTGTTGCACCTGTATATTATTTTATACATTTAGTTACCATGAAGATCTTCTATGACTCATGCGAACATTAGAACAATGGAAGAGAAAGATAAAATTGACTATTCTCTTCATATCAGGACACAAAATTGTGTCAGAATCACAGTATCTACTCATTCCATACTTTAAAAAAAATTCTATGTACCAGGCACTTTTATAGCTCTAAGAAGCATTGCATAGACACAAGTCCTGCTTTTATGAGTATTCCTTGCATTCATTTTGATGGGATGCAAAAGAGAGCTGGACCTCCAGACATAGTATAGGATAAAGCAAACTAATCGACAAGGTATCTTCATGTAAAGATTAATGCTATGAAATAAAGATGAGATAATGGGATAGAGGGTAATGTTGGAAGCCACATGCATTCAGTCATTAGAGTAAACATGTCTGAGGGGATGAAATTTGACTTAAAACCTGAATGACAAGTAGGAACCAGTATTTAAGATCTAGGGACCAAGTATTGCAGGCAAAGAAAACAGCAAATGGGAATCCCTGTGACAGAGCCAGCTATTTTCTCCTACTTCCCATTTTCTCCTTTTTTCTTTTCATAAAAACAAAACCTCCTACTCTAAGAGGAGTACACATATCTGTACACATATCTACCCTGCCACAGACTACATTTCCTAGACCATTAGGCATGGTCCTGTGAATTGAGCAACCAATAGAATAAGTATAATTTATAGTTTATCCTTTAAAAAGAGAGTTACTTTTCACTGATTTTCTGTTTTCTTCTTCCAGAGGGTAGGAATGCACATATGGTACTCATCTTAAGCTATGCAAACCAAGACCAAACCCTAGAAACTGTCAAAGCAGCAAGATGGGAGGAGCTTTGGCCTTCTCCAATCTGTTACATGGGAGAGAATTGAATTTCTATCTGGTATAAGCCACTGAGTTATTTTATACTCTGAATTCTGGAAGTTCAGCCTTCACATTAACCGATACTGGCCCTATTGCAGAAATAACCTTGGCTTGCTGTAGAAAACATTAGAAAACCTATGTGCATGCCATATAGTGAGCTAGTAAGAATGTGACAGCCACTGATTTCTGAGAATGAGGCGCTGGTCTATTTATGGATGGCCTTGTAAATCTTGTTAATCATTTCATTTTGATTACATGCAATGGAAAGTTTTCAGAGGAGAGTGATTTAATTGGACTTCCTTTTTAAAAGGACCACTTTGATTCTTGTAAATGAAATTGATTCTAATGGGTCAACTACAAGCAAATACCAGTAATTAAGCTATTTACATAATCCAAGTGAGAGACTGAGTAGAATGGAATCAATGGAGAGTACAAAAAAACATTTAGTTATATTTTAATCCATGAAAACATAGATAATGCTATCAAGCTATTCATTCAACAAGCAATCTTTAAAGACCTCTTATGTGCCCACTGCGCTTGTTAAAAACTGGATATACAATGATGAATGAGACATAGTCCCTGACTTTATTGGAGACTGTAAATAACACACAATGGGGCGGGCCATGGTGGCTCCTCAGGCAGAGTTCTTGCCCACCATGCCGGAGACCCGGGTTCAATGCCTGGTGCCTGCCCGTGCAAAAAAAAAAAAAAAAAAATCACACAATGGATACATAATTTGACATTGGAAAAATTGCAGTAAATATATGATATGGTACTTTGAGAGAAAATGGGGTTTACTAAATTTTGATTATTCCTCACTTACCAAATGTGTAAACTAATATATAAAATATAAGTGGCTATTACTCTGGGAAGGAGTAGGAATAGGGGTAGATTGTGTGAAATCTAAATCTAAACAAAAGATGTGAGGTGGGAATAACTTGACTGAATGAATGGAGGAACGAAATTGCTTTTATGTGGCATAAATTGTAAGGAGCTAATATTGCAAAAAAATCACAATGATAATTCTAGCATGCATATATTTCAACAATTTAGATTGAGCTTAATGTTCAAATATTGCCTGTAGAATATGCCTCTAGCTAGGACACCCATCTTAAGTCATGAAGACAACATTTTGAATAGATATCTTTGAAATTTTTATGTTTGTATTTTCCCCCTCAGAATGAGAACTATAGTCCTATTCAAATTCATCAAAATAAACAGATTTTGCTGGCATGGTAGTTAGGTTCAGATGTCAAGTTGGCCAGATGAGGTGCCTAGTTGTGTCGCTGAGGACTTGAATTATTAGTACATGAAATTCATCTATGGCAGATTACATCTACAGTCAGCTAAGGGGAGTGCCTTCCACAATGAGTGATCTTTACTTTAATTACTTGGAGGCTTAAAAGAGAAAGGTCAGAATAGAGCACAACACCACACAGCCCAAGCAGCTCAGCATACCTCATCTCAGCACTTGTGCCCAGACATCTGGAGATACAGAAAGGAATCACCTCAGATGAAGCTGTTGGAACCCAGAAGATAGGAGAGAAGGTGAGCAGACATCGCCCTGTGCCTTCCCATGTAACAGAACCTCAGATGAAAGCTGTCTTTCTTCTGAAGAGTCATAAATTTTTAACTAAATAAATCCTCTTATTGAAAGCCATTTCCATCTCTGGTATGTTGCATTCTAGCAGGTTGAGCAAACTACTAAGCTGGAGTTTCACACTTTCTGATATAATGCTAGGATAGAATTAAAAGAATGGGTGTTATTCTCTTAAATCATTTTGCTTTTCAAAAATACTATTTTTAAATTGTTTATTTTTAATCAAATCTTTAAAAATTAATCAGTTAATATTATTAACTAAATTATGACAATTAAATATATATTTTAACCCCAATTAAGAGATGGTGAAACTTCACTAGAATTTGTTTTTCTGAAGAGAAGACATAACTTTTCTCAATATGACAGTAGTACTACATCAAATAATAATGATGGAAAGGATTCTGAAGAAGGGTAAAAAAATTGTCTATATTCCCTTTGAGTATTGAGTTCAGTTTGAATTCAAAGCTGCTGTTGAAGTATGAATTCCAGTGTGCTATTTGTAGAGATGTACTGTCTAATGAAGCAATGAAACAATTAGAATCCAAGCAGCATTTACAGCCAAAATATTAAAAACATAAATTCAAGGCAAAATAATTATTTGAAAGACTACTGAATGAAAAAGTTGACAGAAGCTGATGTATAATAATATACATGTAAACATTTGTGCTTTTGGGTCTTCTATTAAGTAGCATTTTGCTTCCCCAAGACAAACCAATATACAACATATACATTTGCCATGACAATAGTGAAAAACAGCATCAAAGATGTTCATAGAAATGTTAGGTAAATCTGTTGTTAAGAAAGAAGCTCACATTCCACTTTCCAATGACACCACACTCAACATTGACAGAAATTGGTTAATGTCATAAAACACCAACACATTGAAAAGATAAAATGATCAGATTACTTTTATTACAACTTGATGAATACAAGATATTGTTATGGGATAATCCAGTATAGATATTATTTCATCAATGACAATAAGAAATAAGGAATATTTTTTAGATTCATTGCCAAAAAACATAACTAGCTCTAAAGTATATAAAACTCTATGGGATTACATTGTGAATTGGAGTTTAAGGCATTTTTAGGAATGTGTTTTAAGTCAGAAGCTTGCACCAAATTAAGCCTGTTGGATCAGAATGTAAATCAACAAACCACTTTCTTTTTGAGAAATTTGTTATAAAAAGAAAGCCATTTAAGCTAAAGAACTGTTTAGTGATATATTAAAATTATAAATATGTTACAGCTCATATACTAAATTTGAATTATGCTCTGTATTATTTAGGGTTCTCTAGAGAAACAGAATCAACAGGAAACATTCACAAATATAATATTTATAAAATTTCTCACATGAATGTGGGAACGCAGAGTCCAAAATCCTCAGGGCAGGCTGTGAAGCCGATGATTTTGATGGAGGGTCCGGACAAACTCCACAGGAGCAGCTGGCTGGTTGAAGTAAGAAGACAGCCTGTCTCTTCTGAATCCTCCTTAAAAGGATTCCAGTGATTAGATTAAGCATCACTCATTGCAGAAGACACTCCCTTTGGCTGATTACAGATGGAATCAGCTGTGGATGCAGCTGATGTGATCATGATTTAATTCTATGAAATGTCCTCATAGCAACAGACAGGTCAACACTTGCTCAACCAGAGAAACATGTACCACCACTTGGCCAAGTTCACACATGAACCTAACCATGACATGCTCTATTAAGCAATAATATAATTGATTGTAAACAAAAGCTCTATCATGATAAAGTAACATGTTTTTCAAGGACAAAAGTTTACTTGATAATGGTTGAACTATAGAACAAACTCCCTTCCTACAAGATGAGAAACCAGTTTGATCCAACATCTTTAAAGATGTGAATTGGATAAATTCGATTATATGCCTCATACATATGGTATTTTTAATTATCTTAATCATGAAAATTAAGAGAAAGAATAAAACACATCTCCATGTCAAATGAGATTGAAGGGAACAAGAAATTTAGAGGTTTGGAAAAAAGTAATTTCTAAGGATTGTTATGACATGATCCATAATTTACAGTGAATTATGTTTCAACAATTAGTAAAATAGGTCATGATAATGCACATAGTTGAAAGTTATCACCAATCCCCTATAAATTTGATATGTTTAATTTTTATTTCCCATTAAAATATATTCATGCATAGAAGATTCATAGATCTGAATTAATTTATTTTATCAAAAGAGATCATTGACATACAGCATCTTCAGAGTATAATATTTTGGATGTCTGTATTTCAAAACGAGCAATAATTTGTTCATTTGGAAAAAAATTAAAAATTAATATATTGAACTTGTTGAACTTGCTTTATAATCTCTTTTCCACTCTTGTCAACATGCATCTCTGAGACTTCATCTTGAGTGATTTTAAGACACTAAAAGAATGGATTTAGACATGCTGTGCTGATTTGAAGATATTATGTACCACAGTGTCAGGTCCTGGTTCAAGGAACAGTCACTCTGGTCAGGTAGCAAATTGAAAGAAAGCACAAGGAGCTGCTGGTAGAGTGGTCATCTTTAATAATTCCCTCTGCTCTGTTCTGCTCTGCTGCTTACAGAGCAGTAGTCCCTTATATGCTACATAACAATAAAAGTGGCACTTTACCAACAGGTGACATCATCCATAGGCTACATCTATGTTACATCATTGCTTGCAAAAGTTATGCTCTATCATGCTCCCCTAGAACTTCAGTTCTGGATGCACTTATGGTGGCCATCTTAGCAAGCTGTTTATAATAAGCAATTTTGGGGGCCCCAAACTCCACCCTTTAAATGGCCTGCATTTAAGGGGATGTTTTATCCCACAGACAATCTTAGGCTCATAAGCCACAATAAGAATAAAGTGAGCTGCCATGGGAGTCCTTTGGCCCATGCCAGCATGATCAGGATGCAAAGCATAAGTTCCTCAAAGAAAAGAACCTTTCCTGTCATTAGGAAGGGACACATGTACAGGAGCTCTCCACCCCTTAACCCAAGTTTGCATCTGCAAACCTTTGATGACACCGTCTCCCCAGGGCAAAAAACATACTGCTCAGGAAGGGGCTTTTGTTAGTATTTTCCATGGCTATATCCATTCATCTGAGGTTCCTGGCTGTAAAACATGCGGAGGGCTGTCTATAGTAACTCTCTTTCCCACCATTGGTTGTTTTCAACTCATCACTTCCTTTCATTTGTATGTGCAAGGGCAAGTCTTATCCCCTTTTTACCAAGCCAATAGGGAAGTAGCCTGTACACTGAAGCTGTTCATTTAATAAGCGAACATCAGTAGCCAATTGGGGTAGCCTACTCCTTCAATGTCGGCTCCCCTAGGGCTAAAAGCCAGAGCTTCTCTTTTAGGAGGCCATTTACTTTTGAATCATTTCTGCAGCTTGCAGTCTATATGGGACATGCTGTGTCCATTGTATATCTACAACTTTGACTCAATCCTGGCCACACCTTTGGCCCAATCCTGGTCAGACCTTTGTCCAATCCTGGCCAGGTCTTTGACCCAATTCTGGACCCCAAACCCACTGCCATCCTGTGGAGGTGGGGTTGCCTCTATCACTTGCAGTTGCTCTGTGGCAGTACCACAAATGTCCATTTACAAACTGGTCCTGGCCACAAGCTTTCTGTTCCTCTGTTCTCTCACCCACCAGGCTTTTCGGAGAGTGCATCAGTCAATCAAGTCCACATCATCCCAGCCACGTGAGTGTAAAATGCCACATGAGGGCTCAGTCTGCTTTTTCCCTTTTAGCTTAGTGAATCATCATTCCTGGGACAAATGTCTCCACAAAGCCAGTAACACTTCATCAGGCTGTTGATCAGTTGTCTCTGGATTCACCCCTGTGGTTATTAAATCACTTACATTTGCAACCTTGGTACCTTGGTGGGGCCGCCAGCTTTGCCAGCCCCTTTCCACTCACAGGGCAGCTTTTATTCAGATGGCAGCTCTACCCCTTGCTTGACTGGGTGCATTTCCTTCTACTGTTTGCACACCTCTAATTTCCCTAATTGTGCCGTTTCGCTTTCTCAAAGTTCCAGGCTGTCAGCCCCATCGCCTCACAGGTGCAACAGCCATGCCAGGAGTGTTTCACCAGGCTTCTACTGTACCTGTTTGGTAGGATTTCGGAGTTCCTCTGGAGTATATACCATGTATGCCATCTGTTGGCAGACCTCAGGGGGGCCTACTAGGCTACCCCATGGAACCAAGGGCTGGTTGCACTGAACCTGCTGTTTTACAATGGGGAGGGCATGAAACAATGGGAGAGCAGCTGCCTTATGAAGATGCCAACTCACTCCCGACTCCCTCCATTTCAGGTGGCCCCAAAACTGCCACTTCCTCTTCCTTTCAGTTCATCTTACTTCTGTTGCAGTCTCTGGAGCTGTGCTTGTGCTGCTCAATCCTCCCTATGTTGCTCTTGCAAAATAGTCAAGAAAAACCAAAACACTTTCCCCACTACACCATGCTGGGGAAACTGGATGCCAGCGTTAAAGTCCCTGAAAGCCTTGGCACTCTCCTGTGAGGTGGAATTCACATGATCCCAAGATTCAGGAGGAGACCCCAGTAGCAACCAGCCAATATGAGATGCCACAAACTTGTGGAGGGCCACATCCCCTCTGGTCCAGCTTCTTCCAGGGCAGAGGGGCCACTCACCATTCATCCTGCTAACAACGCCAATTGTCAGGTCCCTGTTCAAGGAGCGGTTGCTCTGGTCCCATGGCAAAGTGAAAGAAAGCATGAGGAGCTGCTGGTAGAGTGGTCATCTTTAATCATTCCCTCTGCTCTGCTCTGATGCTTACAGAGCAATAGTCCCTTATATGCTAAATTACACAAAAGCGGCACTTTACCAACAGGTGACATCATTCATGGGATATATAATTGGATACACATATTTTCATCATTGGTGCGTAATTTATGCTGCATCATATTTCCCTGGAACTTCAGACCCGGATGCACTTATGACAGCCATCTTAGCAGGCTGTTTATAATGAACAATTTCTCAGGCCCTGCACCCAGAAAGCAATGTTTTATTCCTGACTCAATCTTGTGGGGGCAGTTGCTTCTTTTAACCCTAATGCAATACTGTGGGTCAGACATTTTGATTCAAGTATCTCCATGGAGGTGTGACATGATCAATTGTGGATGTGACCCTTTGATTAGATGGAGATGTGACTCCATCCTTCCAGGTAGGTTTTGATTAGTTTACTGGAATCCTTTAAAAGAGGAAATGTTTTGCAGAGAGTCAGAACCAGCAGAGGCTCAGAGCTGACAGAAACTTCAGAGCAGAGCTGACATAAATGCAGACAGTGGAGAACAGAGACACGGATGTTTGGAGATACTTGGGGCCCAGCAGATGGTGCAATGAGATGTTAAGCAAGCCAGAACCTGGAGAGAGCCAAGGGAAGCCAAGAGATAAAAAACACCCACAGAGAAGCAGTGAGGACCCCCCACGGGAACAGAGGCTGAAAGCAATGGAGCCCAGGAGTAAGAGTCCAGCACATGCTGGTGATGTGACTACCCAGCTGGCAGAGGTAGTCCTGACTGTTGACCTTCCCTGACTTAATGTATCTTTCCTTGGATTCCTTAGCTTGGACATTTTTATAGGCTAAGAGCTGTAAATTTGTAACATATTAAATTCCCCTTTTTAAAAGCCATTTCAGTTCTGGTCTATCTCATTCCAGCAGCTGGCAAACCAAAACACCCACATTACCTCCTGGATTTGATGACATCATGATCCAGGCTAGATTTGATAAATTAAGCAGATAGAAAGCACATTTACCAAATAAAAAAAAATCGAATACGGATAGATGTGTTTAAAACATACTTAAGATGTTCTGTGGGAATTTTTATTTAATTCATTAATTTTCATTTACTTATGATGTGTGATGACACAATGTAAAAAGTGCAATAGTAATTCTCTTGACATGTAAACTTTTCTGTTTGTTTTATTTTAGTGCACTTTTTGCGTAAAATTTTACGAATTTTACAATTTGCTACATTGTTACATTTCATATGTTTTAAATTTATTTTTTCTGGAACTTCACCTTTATCTGTTAGATTTTTCAAAAATATTGCTTCACAACAGATTGAGAGAAAAGTGTTTCTTCATTAACATAAGATTTTGAAAACTGGTGCAGTCTTATTCCCATACCACATTCTTTCTGTGACCTATCCCTTTCACATGGTTTTGTAAAAAGAGGTTCTTTTTGAATTGTTTAGTTTCCCTACAAGATTTACAGATCTTCAGCTGCAAAAAAATTTCCTGTAACTGTTTCTGGTTCATCATAGATGCCTCATATACAGTGGTTTATGTATCAATGAAGAATAATTATGTCATTTAAAACAACACACTCATACATCAAACTAAAAATCCATTGCAGGTACAATATTTCTGTATCTAAACGAGGTAATAGTAAAAATTTTCTAATTCTTGATAGCATCAGACAGAATTGATAAAAAAAAAAGTCTAATGGAACACAATAATTCATATGTATATGCAAAGTAATTCTCCAAAATAGTAATGGTGTTTACTTGCTGTCTTCTGGTTGTCATAGCTTTGTGTGACTGTTATTCTCTTCATAGAGTTCTACTATATTTCCTTTTATTCCATAATGTATAGGCAATATGTTGACAGTAATTATTCTGGATCCAAATTCAGCTTCAATATAATTTAGTCACTGTGTCCAGTTAAACTTGACATTTTTTTAAACTTGACTTTTTTTTTACATTGCATCTGTTTTGTTCATTCAGTATTATGTAATGTAGCAGGAAACAAAAATATAGGGACATGAAATAGCTTGTTCCAGTAGCCTAATTAGATCAAAGAGAGAAGAAAAATGATTATTTTTATTGCTTGGCCATTCAACAAATATATACTGAGCACCCATTTTATATCATAAATATTTTGCATGTCATATATATAGAAAAATTATTAAAACAAGCATACATCACTGCCCAGATGTGGCCTATTTTCTAGGTGGGAGAATGAACCCCATATTCACAATAACTCTTTTCAGAATGGTCAGAAAGAAGACAATATTAGCAAACTGACGTAGCATTTTTAATCATGGTGTTGCTGTATAACTTCGTTTACATCTTTTCAAGAAGTAAATTTCCCAATCTCTTCTCATATGCAATCATAGTAAATTATCTTCTGAAAGATGTATTTCCTCACATTTACAATGGTTCCTTTACCTTTTAGTCAAAATTTTCTACAACAGATTTCTCAAATTAGAAAACACTACACTGAGCTTATTTAACATTCCATGTATTATAATTGTCTAGTGTACAAAAGAGAAAAATACATTTACAATGCCCAAAGAAGAGAGCAGAATACTTTTCAGCTGTTTGAGAAATAGAATTACTATAAATTTAATATTCTTCAATGTTGTATATTCCAACCAGGTTAAATTACTTACTTCATATCCTAGTACTTTTTCCCCACATATGCTACTTTATTGTTTTAAACTACTTGATGTATGAAAATGTCATCAACATAGTGCAAATTAATGATTCCAGCAAAATACATTTGTGATACCTTAGGTATGTGACATGCAATTAAAAAAAAGTTGTATTGATTTAACTAAAATGTTAAATGACATAATAGCCATACAGTAAAGCATTGAATAATTTAAGTAAATCAATGTTTTCTGAATTTTGTAGGAGTATAAACTGTCTTGGGTGCTAAGACAAATCAATATACTAAAATAAAAATGAAGTGGTTTATAATGATAAGTGTATGGGTTGATAATAACCAGAGGTGGAATCTCATTTAGCCATTGTAACAAACAACTTCCAGGCATCTTTTGTGCATTATTCCCATCAGAATACATGCTATTATATAGTCAATTGATTTTAGCACTTAAATAGCTTTTCATTTGCAAGACACCTAGCCTCAGTATAAACTAAATCCTTCCCAGAGTTTCATTAGTCATGGCTTGATTTAGACTAATAATACATATTTACTACTGTTAGAGCTGTTGTGTGTGTTTTATGTAGTTTGTAAATAATGCTCTATTTTATGAGAAATGAGAATTTTTTGTCGTACTCCTATGTATTAGCATAAAAAAAGATTTATGCTTTAGTATTTTTGTGTCTTCACTGATCTCTTTTTGTCACCATTTCCAATGGTGTATTTCTTAAGTGTTAACTCAATTGAAAATATTTATTTTTCATTTACTGTAGGTAGGCCTATATGCATTGTTTATTCTCATAATTTTGTTTAGGAAATAAAAGTGTAATGAGATATGTATATGTAGGGGTATGTTTTATCCCACACAACTTTTTTTGAGTGTACAGTAATTTTTAAAATCTAGTGAAATCTATGGACTAGTTCCACAGGAAAAAAATACAATGTCGACACAAATACAATATTCTATATAATTTAAGGGAATTCAGATTTACTCTGGATTATTTTCATATTCAAACAAAAAATAACAATGAAAGCAGCTATAATGAGCAGTGTTGAAAGTTTTAAATGCTTCAGTGTTGTATCTAGACTTTAAATGATGAAAGCAGATGGTAATAGTAGATGTATTTTAACCATGATTCTTCTCTAAAAATTCCCAAGAGCCTAAACAACCTAGAACATCATTAAGATAAGATAGTTGGGGAAAAGAGGATTTATTCTCAGATAGAAGATCCAAAGTGGCAAAAGAATAACACCCAGAGTAGAAAAGAAAAAGAAAACATTTGATTACTGAGCCTTGGCAATAGAACATGGTGGTATATTGTATGGACCCTAAAGCTAGAATGCTTGGGATTTGAGCCCTGCTCAACTCCTTTATACCAAGACCTTGGCAAAATTACTTAACTCTCTTTAATAGTATCCTCATCTGCAAACTGAGGATAATAATAAGATGTATTTCATAGAGCTCATTATGCTTGGAAGAAGAGCCAGCACACATTAAGAAGATTGGTGCTAAACTCTGGATGAGTTCCCTTCTTTTGGAGTAGCCCTATTTGCTGAGAAAGCTGCTCTGAGCTAACATCTAACAAATTTGGAGACGAGGAAAAAGCCCTGAAATGACTGTTTGAAGGAACAGCCAAGCTAAATCCGCTCGCTAACCCCTCACCTGTTTATACCAAAGAATAAGCAATAGAAGCATTTGCAGGAGGAATGAGCAGAGTGTGAGCCCACTGGACAGAAGACAAAGAACCCCATGCAGGAGACACTAGGCTCAAAGAGAAGGCTCACCCATAAGGCCAGTCACAGGCATACCTTTTTGGTACTATATTCCATCTCTCCTCACCATCACCTTAGGCATGGTATAGTCAGTTGCGATTGTATTCATAAAGCAGGCCAATGGAAATTTTAACTAAAAATATGAGAGCAAACCAAGAATCAGCAAAACTTTTAAAAAGGGCAATCCCTTAGAAGTGAGAGATCCAACTCAACAAACAAAATAAAAAATAAAAAATAAAATGAAGTTTAATGTAGAAAACAACAGATCAAGACATTAAAATGAATATAAATATTAACTTCAGAGAGATATCAGAAGGCAGCACCATAAGATAGCACACTAAAGGTTTTAAATTCAGAATTTTGATGTGGGAAAAATGAAATGGGACAGTTTTCCCAAGGGAAAAATTCAAATGTTCAGAGCTATAGAAACTATGAAAGAAAAATTAATAGATATAAATGAAAAGGTATAACTTCTTTCAAATATGAAGTTGAAAACAACTGAGAGACAGTTGAAAAAATGTGTTATTCATATCTTTAATAAAAAGAAAAAAGTTAGGAATTTTATTAAGTTAAACTGGTAATACAGCTTTGATATTTTAAAGAAAAATGTTAAAGGAAGAAATAAAATATTAATTTAATTTAAACACAAATTCTGACTTTTCCTTGGACTCCAGACTCATGAAAATCCACCTTCCCATTCAATCCTACTCTGCTTATCTAACAGACATCTAAATTACAATTTGAATACAGAACTCTGACTTTCTCCCCACAGAGAAAAAAACTTCTCCACCTGTTTTTTTCCCATCTCAATAAATAGAAATTCAATTACCAGTTGCTAAGCCCAAAGATCTTAAAGTTTCTGACTTTTTGTCCTTCATGTGCATATCCATTCCAACAGTAAATCTATTTGACTCTCATTTCAAAATATATGTAAAATCTTATAATTCTCAACACCTTCACCACTTATACCCTTTCCTAAGCTATTCTCTTTGCATACTTGGATATTTATCTAACTGGTCTCTCTACACAAATCTTACATTAGTCTTTCAAAGTTGAAGTAAGATAAAATTTTTCCTCTGCTCAAGATTCTCCAAAGGTACTTCATCTCATTCTAAATTGAATCCAAGTCTTTCTAGAGACCTGGTTTCCACATCATTTAGGCTTCAGCCACTTTTCTGACCTTTTGTCACTTCCTAGCATTCTTGTTTTTTCCTGAACATGTCAAGTGTTCTGGTTTGAATCTCTAGTGGACCCCAGAAAAGCCATGTCCTTTAATCCTCATTCAATATTCTTGGCTGGGAGTTTTTTATTGTTCCCATGGAGATGTGCCCTACCCAATTAGGGATGGTAACTTTTAATTAAATCATTTCCATGGATGTGTGTCTCCATCCATTCAAGGTGGGGTTGCTTACTGGAGCCCTTTAAGAGAGAACCGTTTTGGAAAGAGCAACAGAGTTCATGCAGCCAGAGACCTTTGGAGATGAAGAAGGAAAACACCCTAGGGGAGCTTTATGAAACAAGAAGCCATGTGCCTTTCCAGTTGAGAGAGAAATCCTGAACATCACTGGCCTTCTTGAACCAAGATGTCTTTCCCAGGCTGCCTTAGATTGGACATTTCTATAGCCTTGCGTTAGTTAGGATGTTTTCACGGCCTTAGAACTGTGGACTTGCAACTTAATAAATTTCCCCTTTTAAAAGCCATTCTGTTTCTGGTATCTTGCGTTCCAGCAGCTAGCAAATTAAAACATCAAAGATCCTGCACCTTGTGGTACTTGCTTTTTTCTTTCTGCCCCAAATCCACTTTGCTTGCTTCTTGGCTTCCACCAAATGAGTTACATATGTGTCCCAGACATCCATACTCCCTGCCTTCCAATACTCTCAGGTTTGCCACTATTTTCTGCTTGAAGTACACTGGGACCGATTACATTATACCCTCTCATCCTGAGTACATAGGTCAGCACAGGATGCTAACACTTTCATTTCACCCCATTCCTGTATTCTAACCTAAAAAAAAAAAGATCTAAATCTTTTCTTTCTTATTTTCATCACTTTGGCCATTCCTCCCCATTCCTCCATTCTTTCTATGATGCCTTCTAAAACGTGTGGCCCATCATCTGTGAAATCTATCTTTTATCTCAATATTACCTTCATCTCCATCTTTCAGGTAACCTGGGCTCTCCTGGGAACGTTAATGTTTCTTCACAGTCTTCTCAAGTGGTGACCTCCTCCCACTCTCCTCCTACAATGAACTTTAACCACAGCTCTAGATATAGGACAGTAGTTTTTCTTGCTCCTCTTTATGAAATTGAGAACATTGTCTCTCCCACTTCCCCCCAATTCCCAGCCTTAAAATTCTTATCAACTCTTTATATTAACAACTACGAAACTTTATTGCTGTTATTTCCCGATACTTGTGTCTTTCACCTTATTTTTGGAGGACTTCAATTCCTAGTTCATTGTCTCTATCTTTATAAGTAACCTTGTCTTAATTCCTTGTGGTTTTAGTATGCATATATATGATCCTTCCAATAACTGACCTCAGTTTCTTGAGTCCTCTTCTTAATGTTCTTATTCTTCATCCACCCTAAACAAGTCACACAGACCTTGTCTTTGCAATATTTGCAAATTCTTCATAGTCTCAATTTTGTGCATCCTATTGTCTGACTACTACCTCCTATCATTTGAAATCACCTCCGCTAGGACTCAGGCTCCAACAATCCTTCTTCCCCATAGAAGCTTCAAAGATTTCTACGTTTTCACTGCTCCTCACATATTTTAAGTCCTCTCTCTTGTCCTTATTTTATGCATCTTTTTTGCTCCTCTGCTTTTCTCTTATTGTTTAAATTCACCTGCATATGACATCATTTTGTCTGTTTGTTTGTTTGTTTTTATTAAACCAAACTCTCTACCATTCCATCTGCATGCATATATCTGCTTGCCCTCTCTCATGTTGACAAACCTCAAGTGGTCTTTATGGCTGTCCAGCATATTTTCCTTTCCCCTTCACTCTCCTCCACTGTAGATTACTCTTTTACTTCTTCTCTCTCCCAACCTCCAAATCTCCTTCTGTCTCCCTGGTCACAAGGGATGTCCTTGATTGCCTGTTTGCTGATGTTATGGAAACATTAGGGGAGAACCTCTCTACACTCCCACAACCATTTCTACGCACCTGCCAAAATCTGCATCCACATTCTTTACCTTCCTAACTGTAATTTTAATGAACTCCCAAAGCTCTTACACTAAGCCAACCATTACTTATGGTCTAGATTCCATCCTCTTTCTGTTGAAGTATATTGCTCTATAAGTTTTCCACTCTCTGTTACTGATTTTACATTTTGTATTGCTTGCTTAGCATAAGCAAACATAGTTTCCTTTTGCAAAATCAACAAACAAAACAATAACAAAAATTTACTTGGTGCAATTTCTTCCAACAGCTACCACCCTATTTTTCTCCCCTTTGCAAAAAAACCTCTCTCCTCATTTTCTCTTAAATTCATTCACATTTGTTTCTTGTTTCCATTAATCCTCTAAAACATAGTTTTCAGCTACAAATTTAATCAATAATAGAAATATTCCATGTCTTTCAATTTTGTTCCATAACATGATTTAATTTTGAGAAGTTGACCTTGTTCTCTTTCTCAATATACCCCTTTACATTAAAGAGATAGATTTAGTGTATATCATTTTTCATTCCCTAGGTAGTATATTATTGATAGCCACTACTCATCACAGAAAAGTTCAACAAAATAGGAACTTTTTTTGCAGTACAGTGAATTATGTGTAATTCATCTTTAAATTTAAACACACACCATACATGCCAAAAGATGACCAGGAATACTTTTTTTTGCAACTGTGTTCACTTTACATCTCATTGTTATATAATGTAGAGCTTAATGCTTTCTTACTTGTTGTTCTAAGATTAGTCGTATCTTTGAGAATCTATAACAATTTGTGCACTACCTTTTCCAACACTTATGGTAGAAGCCTATCTATTAAAGATACTGTAAATTAATACCAGATTTAGGACTATTTTTGTAATATTATCTTGTGGTCTAATATTTGTTTCCTTAAATTATTTGAATATATTTATTTTAATTTCTTAAAATTGGCTTTATTCATATAGATAGCATATTTCATTTAAGTGCAATATTTTTTCTTCTTTCTTTAGCTCTTCTGTCAACTTACTTCAACCTTTTTCCCCACCCCAAGCCTCTGTGGAACAAGGTGCTATAGAGAGCATTTTTGGGAGCACAAGCTCAGGCACTACAGATACTTTTATGAAAATGGCCACCTTATTATTTATATTAACACACAAGGACCAAAAAAAGCAGAGGAAGAAAGTCCATTGTGGCCAGACCCCTGGGGATGTCCACTCCTCTGGTCAGGGGGGGTGTGGAAGTTCCACATGCCCCACTTCATGCCAAAGAGGAAAGGATACCTGTAAAGCCTGAGAGCCATTATGTGCACCACAGGGGGAGGGGTCCTGCCATTGCAAAACCCCTGTGTGAAGCACCCTTTGTGCGGATTTCCCACCCTGAGAAGCATCTCTGTCTCGTTGGTCTGCATTTGGGGTTCAAAGTAAGGTCAGGGCATTCCATTAAACTTCATGTCTCTCCCAGGGCTGTGAAATGGAAACTTATCTAAATATCTGTTCTCAAAGGAAAGGAGGCATGCAGGCTGTGCTGGGCTGGGAGATGGTTGCTAGGAAGTGGTGACTTCTCCAGCAGTTGTCTATCATAACATATTTTTCCATGGAAAAATAGATAAATATATAGATAAATATATATGTGCGTGTATGTGTATATACATTTATATATATGTATGTGTATATGTTTATATAGTGTATGCTTATTATGTGTGTGTGTATTCTAGTTTGTTTCATGCAGTTTGTCTTCTTCTAGCTTTTCTGGAAGCTCTATTCATGGAATTTGAGTGATCTCTCTCTGCCTGCTGAGATTTATATCATTTTTTTCTTTGTCAGCTTATTGGGGGTCTCAGGCATAGCTACAAGAACATCTTTCATGCAGCAGAAAGCAAAGTAGACGCGCATACTCTCCATGGGTCAGTGGTACAGAAATAGCTAAAAGTTCTCTGTTGAAGCACCTAAAGAAGACTCCTGATTTTCAGGTCTTCGTATATTTTCTTAGTCTCAGGGACAAGTAAACCTGGGCCCACTCATCCAGTTTTTTTTTGTCTTGTACGTGGCTAAAAATATGAGAATCACATTCATGAAATAACTTTGTGGACCTTGCTCCAGAGGATTCATGGAATTGTGATCAGTAGCTTTCCCCAAGTCATCTTCTAATACTCTCTCCAGGCAATACTAATTCTGATTTATACATGCACACTAAGCCCTGGATTGACAGCCACTCGCCAATTCTCTCTGCAGTGACCGCAGCCCACATTTTCAATTGTACCCAGATGTCAACTGGCACCAGAGTCCATCTGACCCAGGCGGAAAAAAAGAGAGAGCTTATGTGGTACGCTGTATTCTCCTAAAATGAGCACAGTGGCACTCCTATCCCACATGCTGTTGAGGAAAGCTGCTTTCACAGTTTTCTTATTTAGGGATGTGGTCTGTGCTCCCTCTTCTTGACTCTTTGTGGGTTTGTGATAACAGAAAATGTGACACTATGTGACTTCCTAGCTTAGAGGATGCAACTTCCTCTTTCTTCTTTTGGGATGTTTGCTCTTGGAGCCCAACTCCAAGACTGAAGGAAGCCCAAGCATCCATAGAGAGAAACCATGAAGAACTAAGTCCAACAACTCAAAGCCCCAGCTAAGTTTCCAGCTGACATAAAACATCAACTTGGCAGTTTTGTGATTGAGTTTTCTTGATAGTGAATCCTCGTACCCTCAACTGAAACATCATAGCACATTGCTTTGTGTAAAAGCAAATTGTGCACCTCAAGCCTCGTGAAAATTTTAGATTCATGGAAGAAAAAATGTTTTTGTTTTGGTTGGTTGTTGCAGGCCTTTATGTTCTGGTGTGATTTGTTATGCAGCTAACCTAACTGATAAAGCCTACAATTTAGGAGAAGACCTAAAGGACATCTTATTGAGATTGCCAATAGAATTTTCAAATTTGCCAAATATGTTTTAAACATGTATTCAAAAATATTTAATGCTAAAGAAATGTGTTTTAGTTTGTTGCCATATTATATTCTGTGAATCATGGCTGAGATGTAACCATCACCACCCAGAAATAAACATGGTAATTAATGATAACGGCATACTCAACTCACTGAAATATGTTCCCAGTGATTTTCAACAGGAAACTATTCCCCAACAGTGTAACAATAAATTGACCCAAGATGAGTCAAACTGGAGAGCCATACCTTTTTGAAAATAACATCTCAGCCCTCACATTTTCTCACCCCATACTTAGCTATGCCTTTTAGCCCACCCTCCCCAGGCAGTGTAAAACCCCAGGCTCCTTTCTGTTTGGGGAGACTGATCTGAGGCTTTACTTCCAGTCTCCTCACTAATGGACCACACACACACTTTCTTTTCTCAAAATCCTGGTGTCATGGCACTGACTTTTGTGTGCATTGGGCTAATGAGCCCAATTGGCAGTGACAGGCTTATTATTTGGCCATGCTGATTCATGTACATTTATGTTTTAAATGAATTTATAGTTTGGGAAACATTTTCTCTCACTGAATTCAAAGGTTAATTAAGTGTTCGTAGGACAAGACCAGCTGATGGGAACAGATATCAATTTGGAACTTGAACCATTTCCTGTTTCAGTATTTCAACTGATGAGAAAGATGAGGCCGGCAAATCCTTGCTCAAAAATATCTGTGGTGTCTGCACTTGTGAGCTCTTATCATTCCCAAATTTTTGAAAGAATGGTGTCTTCGCTGGCAACCCAGGCTGATGTACTTGGAATACCTGAATATTCTGGAAAGTTGCCTTAGAATACATTGCCTGGGGTGATACCATGTCTTTCTTAGAGTGTCAACAAAAAATTAAGGAGAATTTGGATAAGATCATTTATTCAGGCAGAAATGAGTCAAGTTTCCTTTCTAATTGCTTAGAGAGGCATAACAGCCCTGCAGGAGCATCTGCCTCCCAGGAGGCATTACTGCCGCTGTGTCCAGTCACTTTAAGTCCAACTAGAAAAAAAGAAATAAATACTTTTCCAAAGTGGTCAGTGCTCTGGGGACAATAATTATTTTTTTAAAGTAATTTTATTGAGATATATTCACATACCATACAATCCATCCAAAGTATACAAGCAATGGCTCTCAGTATAATCACAGAGTTGTGGATTCATCACCACAATTTTCCCTTGACTATTCAAAAATTCAATTATGACATTGTATACAAGCCCATTGGCTAAACAGCTTCTGTTGTCTGTCCAATTTACAAAGTCTCTGCATCATGTAATACAATTTCCCAACATTATACCAGAGCCCTGAAAAAAAGAAATACTTCAAAGGCTAGTGTTTCACTCAGCTGTTAATTTTTAATTACCTCTCTGATTAATACAAAGCCATGTCTTCCGAGTACAAATTGCTAAATCAGTAAACCTGGCCCAAGTTCATGCTTAGAATTTATAAGCCAGTGCTATTATAATACTATGCATTTTTAGATCACCAGGCACTGACGGTTTGGAGATCATTTATACAGGATAACCTGAAACATAGACTATTGCAAGATATGCTCAGCTGGGCTGGATTACATATAACAGCAAAGGGATTGTAGTGTGTAATGAGAGTTCCCAAAATCATATTTTGTAAATTTCCATTGGTCTTTTGCATCTTGGTCATCAACTGCTGTTGCAAATCTGCCTTTTAAGGCACAATGTTGTGTTCATAATAGGACCCCGAAAGTGTACTAAAATATCAAAGTCCTACAGAAAGACAAATAATTGCTCTAGTGTCTATGTTTTCTTTCTATTCACCCTGGGTAATTTTAGGAAAAACAGCCAATATTTTACCGTGAGTGTCATATTCTACTTAGTTCTAATCTAAAATATTCTTGGGATTTCACTTGTTGAACTATTCCCTATCTTTTGTCTGAGGTGATCAGTCAAACTTAGCATGTCATTTGTTGCACTATATTCTCAAAGGAGAATGGGCTCCCTCTGTAACATCTCCTTCTAGACCTACTAACATTAAATTGTTAATATAATGAATGGCAGTACAGGTGTTTGTTATGATAGCCAGACCTCTTTATTAGGTTATATAAAAGGAAACCCACACAGCTGTGTGGCGGCTCATGAAATTACACTATGTTTTCTGCAATATAACCACAGATGCCCTGACTTTCTTCTCCAAGGGGATGGAAATGAAGATCAAGTTCATTATAACCTGCTCCCCCAGGTGACTAACTTCCTTAACCCCAGTTACAATGTTAGGCACTATAGAAACATTTAGGAGTACTAGGCAAAAAGTCAAAGGGAATCAGTACATGTTTTGCATATTTTTAAAAAAATTGAAGTCCCTATTTTCTAGATATTCTTTATGGTTTTCAATTAATACATATCAAAATCAAGAGGATATCAAGTGGATACAACTCTAGCTTTTATGGAGTTTTACATACCTGACTGCCAATTTACTCCTAATACACCAACCACCCCTTTAGCTGGTAGAATAAAAATACAAAATGCCTGAAAATAGAACCGATGTGGGAAATTTTTATATTGACCTTCAGCTATTGCCTTTTGACAACATATTTCTCAATACTCCATTGTTTCCATGAATCCCTTGTCCCATATCCAGAATTAATGTGGATTGTTCTCCAGAAGTTAGAATTCCGAGAACTTGTGACTTGATCTCAACTTAAGGTCTCCTTACATGCTAAAGAAATCCTTCCCTGCATATCTATATAATTCTTCATTCCAACCTCCAGCAATTATTAATACATAAATTAATGCTGGATGAACTCTGAATGCCTTTCCTTCCTTAGGAAATATTTCCAAGTTATATCCTCTACCTCCTCCCTGAATTCATCAGCATTAGACAAGATCTATGAAAATAGTCAAGTTCATATGGAGTATTAGTTACTTTGATTTATTCATTTTAAGTCTTAGTTAATATTGATCCACCCAAAATATGTAAAGTTATTTACTTGTTTTTCTCTTCTAGCTGCCGGAGTATTTGCATTGGTTTTAGTCATTGCTTCCATTCTCCATGCCACTATTTTTGTTTTATTCCCTTCTACTTTTTTTTTATTTCTGTGGTTTTAGTGACTCATAGCATTCAAAGTTTGGCAAATCAGAATAACTACAAGTTCCCAAATCAATTTCTTTGGTTAAATTGAAGACTTGTTCTAAAATCATGCTCATAAAAACCCTCTTGCAATAACCTTGTTGATCATTGTCTGGATGAAAAGCATATTATTGTGCCACATACTGTTTTGCATATTATTATAAATTCAATCTAACACTACCCCTGAATGCAATATTTCTACCTATCCCAGTTACCAAAAGCATTCTGGCTTTGTGTGTAACCATACTGAATTCCAGCTCTTTTCCATTTTGCTAGGTAGAAGAAAGGATTCTTAAATATGATTTTTTTTTTTTTGGCCTGGGCAGGCCCCAGAAATCGAAACTTTAAATACAATTTTAAAAATACAAATTATAAGCTTACAAAATAATGCCTGTGGCTTCAAATGATAGAGTTCTGTTCAAAGAAGGACACTCTAGAAATTAATATATAAGTTAGAGAATATGAATATTTGCAATGCAAAAACCAACAGTTTCATAGAACAAAAAGATATTTTGCAATCAAAGAAAAACAGGAAATGCAATAGAAAAAAAAGACATGAATAGCTAGTTCCCAGAGGATAAACCCTAATATCTTATGAGAGCATGAATAGATGATGAAACTCAGTAATTACCATAAACATGCAAATCACAGCAACCATGTATAATGATCTAAATGTTAGTGAAGGCATAGGAGAAAAGGAACTCTGATGCTCTGCTAATAGAAATATAAACTATATGGCCGTTCCTAAGAGCACAGCTAATATTAAATGCAATATGGGAATATGCTTAAGCCATGCATTGTGTATTTAGTATTTTCTGGTTCAGTATACACTATTGATTTCATTACAATACTGTTTGTGGTAACAGGTCTCAGGACAACCACTGTGCCTATCACTTAAGATTAAGTAAATCAAATACACACTATGCAGCAGTCAGAATCAATACACATAATCATAAAAAAGTCAACTCCTAAGAAGACATAACAATCCTAAATGTGTAGCATTGAAAAAGAGGCTTGAAAATCCATGAAGCAAAACAAAACAAAACAAAAACAAGAGAACTAAAAGGGGGTAATGTAGATACTCCTATTTTCTTTTGATTAATGCTTGCAAGTTTATCTTTTCTGTCCTTTAATTTTGACCAATATATATGACATATATGAAGTGAAATTCTTGTAGACATCGTGGAGTTGGTCATGTTTCTTTTTAATCCATTATGTAATCTACGTCTTGTAAATGTTGTAGATAGATCATAAATATTTAATGTAAATATTGATATATTTGAATTTTGATTTGTCACGTTTTTATTTTCTTTATTTCCTCTGTTTATAATTTCTCTTTCCTCTTTTGTATTTGCACTATTTTTTAGCATTCACTTTTATGTACCTTTTACTATACTTTTCAGTGATTTATCTATGAAATAAAAATACTTAACTTTTTTGTAATCAATGTAAAATCTGTATCACATATACAGAAAACTTTCCACCTTGCATAAAATTTCTCTTTCCTCTTTCCTGACTTCCTTTGTGTTTGCACTATTTTTCTTAGTATTCAGTTCTATCTTATCTATTTATACCAAACAGTTTTGTTTATTTTTAGTGATTCTTTATGAAATAAAATATATTTACTTAACTTTTCATTATCTATGTAAAATAAATATTTAGCATTTGTATTGATATTCAGAAAACTTCTTACATTGAATATCCTTTTGCACTACAACCTTCATACTTGATCTACCATAGACATTATTACAGCTACATATATTGAGACCCTCATCAGACAATAGAACATTTTTTTGCTTCAAATATCAAATCTATTTTTAAAAACTCAAAAGGACAAGAATATCTATTACATTTACCCATTTAATCATTCATTTGTTTTCTTTCTTCATTTCTGATATTCCAGTTTGGTTCTGTACAATTCCTGTTTGGTCTGCATATCTTTCTTGTTCAATGTGTCTATACATCTAATCTAGTTACATTCAAGTTCCTAGCAGGATTTTTAAATAGATATAGACAAAGAAATTCCAATAGTTATATGTAAATGCACAGGGATTTGTATAGTCAAACCAATTTTGAATAAGAAAACAAAGTTTAGGGGAAAGGAGAAAAATTTAGGGAATCACAATTCCAGATTTTAAGAATTACTATAAACTTACCTTAATTAAGAGCAGGATAGGCACATAGATCAATGGGACAACATAGCAAGCCAGAAATAGAACCACACAAATAAGTCCAATTAATTTTTAGAAATGTGCATTGGCAATTCAAGGTAAAAATTATTGCCTTTTCAGAAAATGGTAATGGAACATTAAAGTTATATGCAAAATGAAAATGAAACTCAACCTAAAAATAATTAAAATGGATTATTGATCCAAATTTCAAATGTAAAATT
>PVIY010008622.1:66068-76263 GCA_004026745.1 Myrmecophaga tridactyla | reverse complement strand
AGATTTCCATAATCAAAGGGGAGAGGAGATTGTGTTCCTGGTGGCCATTATTAATGAAACAGATTCAGAGTCATAATGGGGTCTGAGTTCCCTCTAAAGAGGTCTTCAGCCTCCCTCAGTCCTTATTCACTGAATAAATAATAAACACGCTCCCCTACCCCGAACCCACCTCTGCCCATCCCAGCCAGAAGTATGCACAAAATGCACAAAAGAAGTAATAAATCACACGTGAGATAGTTTGGTGCAACCAGTACCCTTGACTCCAAGAAGTATTTCTCCTTGCTGAGGATAGAGGAAAATTCCTCAAGCCAACCTAAACTTGGACAGAAATGAAGTGGAAAAGGGAAATATATGGCTCCTATCCAGAAAACAACAGCATTTTTCTGTTCTCCTCTGGAGGAACAGAAGTAAATGTTCACTATTCTACAACCTAATTTTCTCGGTTGTAGAAATATGAGAAGGTCCTTGGTATGATTTTTCAAATGCTCTAGGATCTACTCTGTTCTGCCTTTTTTCATAAACTGTTTGCAATACCACTTACAAAAATTAGGCCAGTGAGTTCATGGGTGACACACAACACGATAGTTATTCTCTGCCTCTTGACAACCCCCTATTTAAACAATGCAAATTGTAGGATTTAACTGTACTAAATATGCCACCTCTTCAGGCCACCCTCATTATTTCTGTCTCTTTGGTCCTAACCTCCTCCTGCCCCTGGAGTCTAGGGATGACCAATCTTAGAGATATATTTGCCTCTTTAGAGCTTACTATGCACCTTTGAAGCTGTGAAAAAAGGAAGTTGCTGCTTCAACATTCACTAATGCATGATTAAAAGCAAAATAACCATGTCTTTTGAAGGACTTCAAAAGATACAGTAATACAAACATTACTGAAGGTGTTGTGAATATCTGTATATAGAAGAAAATGCTCATGATAATGAATTTTTAGGTCTTTATCAAGGGCACTGATGAATTGTGATACCCACCTTTGTCAAATTTCTCCTGCCCCATTGTAAGAATTACCACACAGCTCTGATGATCCTGTTTTCAGCCTACAATGTTTCCCTCTTCTTGTTTCACCATCCCTTCTTCAGCACCCAAAATCTCCTCATTCCCCATCTACTTCTAGTCTAGTCTTGTCCTCACTCCAAATAATTCTAAAGACAAAGATGAATGACCACCTTTGAGTCATATACTAGATGTCCCAGAACTAGGCCAATGGGAAAAAGTTGGGAAGGTAAAGGTTTGAAACCAGCTCTAGACTTGACAGTATAAAATGTTATAGAAGAATGTACACTTGCCTTGACTATGCCCCTTGAAATATTTCCCAAATAGTTGGCTGTGCACATGCCTTTTGTGGGGGAGGCAGCCATTAAGGAACTTTAAACCACTCTCATCACACCATTTCTCTAGTTGATCGCTTCTTCTTCAATCCTTAAAGTTAAATGTCCCATGAAGAGATAGGAAAGGAGCCCCCTCTGAGATTAGAGACTCTACCCCCTTCTCTTCATGCAAGGATGTCAAGGGGATAATCTCCAAGAAATAATGTATTGCCTGACTATGGCTCCTCAGACTCCCTTGCAATTCTAGAGTACTCCATTATAAGGTTTCCCAGTGACCCCTATTTGGGTCCTTCCTCAGCATAATGTAGAAATACTAAAAGAAAATAAAATGTTCTAGGGCCATCAATCAAGGATAACATGAGGCCTGAAATGATTATTCATGCAGTTTGGAAATCTTATAGCAGATATGCACATTTCTGGAAAGCAGACAGGATCTCAGCTCTGCCTATTCTAATTACAATTTCCATTTTCTAGCATAATTCAGGATTTCTGCATGGCAGAAGAAGCTTCCTGACATGTCATCCGCCAAGCTGGACTAAGCAAAAAGGCGTGCTGTCTCTTTTCGGAAACACAAAGGCGTGCTCACTGTAGCATGTAAACATTTTATACTGAGTGAATTCCATTTCCACCCATACTCATCACTAATGAACACCACCAAAAGGCTTAAATATATATTCACGGTATGCCTCCCAAATGCCTTGTATGAAAAATCAGAGTTAAGCGTGAGGCACAGATCCATTTCATTTAATTAGAGCTTCAGAGAAGCCTAAAGAAAAAGGTCTGTATCTCTTTTAGTGTTCTGGTTCTGCACGAGTATAGCTGTATCATATTTTTATGTGGTTTGAATTGAAAATATTCCAAATGCAACGCCTCTAAGCTCTGAATGACTCGGGTAGTGTTATCACAGATAGGCGATGAGAAAGGCCATCTAATCCAGGCCTATTCTGGATTTTGTACCAGTGCCCACTTTCGTTTTTAAGGTAAATCAAGGTGAGAAACTATCCCCCCTCTGCATCAGTGCTGGAGCCCCGAGTTAACACAGCATTATAGAATCCTGCAGTGCTCTCAGCACATCCCCTAAGTGCAGTGATTTTGATTTTTGAGCCTCTTTTATTATCTATTCCCAGCCTAATCATCCAACTTGGTTTGTTGCTACTAGGGGGATCCTAACTAGGTCTGACCTCTCATGCCCCACATTCATGCTTTTTCTCTTTCTTACCTTCTTATCTCCTCCCCTGCCATTCCCCTGCCTGCAGTTCTACTGCCACTCCCTTATGCATAACCATTTACATTCATTCCTTCCTCCAACAAATATATACTAAGCATCTACTGTGTGCCAGACTCTGTGCTAAATATTGGAGAGACCGCACGAATCAAAACAAAGATATCCTTGGCTTCACGGAGCTTATATGCTCAGACCAGGAGGCAGCCCATGAATAATAGACCTTTAAAAATCAAGTAACTTACATAGAGAGTAAAAGAATAAGTTCTGGAGGTGGTAGAGGAGAAAAAGTAGGATAAGTGAGATCAGAGTGACTTGCTAAGAAGGTTTCTTCCCTGGTATGAGTTAGAGTAATCCACAAGAAATTCAAAATTCTATCACATCTCCATGACCACCTCTGCAGCACTTTACTGGGCCCTCTCCTAAAATAAACCCAACTGCAATTAAATAGCAAAAAGAAAGTAGGCAGCAAGTTTGTTTTTCAAATACCTATCCTACATCTTCCTTTGATAACCTGTAGACTCTCCCAAGCTGTGGAGCCAGAAAAGCTGTTCCTGATGGAATTGTTTTTGGTTTTGTTCATTAAGTAGTATTTTTTCTGATTGCAAAAGTAACACACGCTTGTTATAGATTAAAGTAATCAAACTATGCCAAAAGTTATAAAGATGATAATTTCATAAGATATTCACTGTTAATCTTTTGGTGAACAGACTTCCACAATTTTTTTTCTCTGTTTTTTTTTCTCTGCACATGCTAAAAAAAACAACAAAAATATGATTATATTATACATGTTCATTTGTAATGCACTTTTTTCATACACACAATATATAAAAATATATATATATTTTTACCCAGAATGTTGAAAAAATATTTTAGATGAAATAGATGGCCATTAAAGTATTGAAAGACATGAGAAAAATGTCTAGTTCAAGGAAACTAGAACTAATCCATGAGTGTGATAAGTGGAAGGATCAGATGCCAGTTTGGGAAAAAAATGAGAGTCTGCAAGAAATCCATGTCATTTCTAGTCTGAGCCAAAAAGACCTTGCACAATGCAAACACATGAAGGAGACACTCCTAGGAAGAAAGTAAATGTTTGTTAATCATTTTAGAAAGGAAGGTGAGAAAGTGGGGCACAGGTTTTCTTTTTGTGTTGCTCTATGCCCTCTTCCATTAAGGCTGAGACCGGAAAGGACTGCAGGTAAAGGCCTCTCTAAGAGGGATATGTCATTTTGATGGTCAATGAACATTGAAGATCATTAGAGGGAAATTAATGTAGAAGATGTCATGTCTCCAGAATACAAGCCTGGCAACACAAGAAGAAAGATGACCTTGAGCTCCTTCAGAAAGTGACCATAAAACAAGGGAGCAAAGAGTCCCTTAAGGCACCTGCAGCCTGGTTTTCCAAAAATAAATAATCTGTTGACTGCCACATCATGTAAGATTGTACTTGCTATAAGAAAAAAAAACAGGAAAAAATGCCATTCTGGGACTCTGGATGTGTTAAAACTTTGCTTTAGATTTACATTTAGGATATTATGGGGCTTAATGAAAATAGAGTTGATTTTTTTTTTTATCTATCAGAAGATATACAGCATCCAGCACATATGCACACATGCACACACACACACACACACACACACACACAATAAAACCTTCCCTGTTCATTCTTGAAATGCCACCATTAAAGTTCCTTTAGTGCCTTTTTTCCTTTCTACTGTAAGGGCAGTTACATATTCTACCCTACAATTTAAGTTACCTTATCATTTTTAAAAAAATATTTACCAACCCCCCCAAATTAATCAGCATTACTTATCTCCCTCCCAGCTCTCCTTGTCATTTTTCCAGTGCTTTGGTTGTAGCCTTTTTATAAATTTCCCCAAATTACTATTATTTTTAATAATAGTAATGTAGAATTACTATCATTTTTGCAAGGATTTTGCTTATTATTGCTTCTTAAACTCTACTTATGTCTTATTTCTTCTGGATTCAATTTTCTTCTTGTTGAAAAAAATTAATTGTCCATTCAGTTAACATTTATAGGTGGCAAATTCCCTTCACTTTTTGAATGTCTTAAAATGTCTTCCCTGCTTCCTGAATTATAAATAATTTTCCAGGTGAATTTAGAAATCTGGGTTGATCTTAATTTTCAGTTGGTAGCTAACTCTATTATCCTCTAGCATCTACTGTTGTCTATGTGAAGTCTGCTGTCAGTCTGAGTTTTGGTAATCTGTCATTTCTCTCTGATAGATTCAAAACTTTTTTCCTTATAGTTTCAGTATTGGTTGTGAATTTATTTTCATTGTTCCTGGAACAATTTATTTCATTGTTCCACCTGCTTAGTGGTTTCCTCAAACTGGGACTACCTTTCCTCAATTCTGGAACAAAATAAAAAATAAAAGTTTTTATTATCATCACTACCTTCTGACTCATTCTTTCTCCTCTCCTTCTGGACCTTTTATTAGACCTATGTTGGAACTTCAAATTCTACCCTCTATGCTTCTTCACTTATCTTTCATATTCTCCATATTTTAATCTCCAAGTTGTACTATGAATGCTTGCCTCATCTATTTTCCATTTCATTCATTTTGTTTTTTAATATATCTACTCTATTATTCAATCCATAAGAGTTTTTAATTTTCTTGACTATTTTTTACATCAGAATGTATCATTCTTTTTTTTTTGAAATCTGTTCTTTTTCACACTTTACTGTTTTTATCTTACAATTTCTATGTCTTCCTTTATGTCATTGAACATTTAAAAAAATGTATTCCTAATCTCCTTTAGTGTTGTTTAATGACCAAGTATGGAGGTATAAATGCTCTCTCTAGTGTGGTATTTCCTTATATGATTTGAAACATTTGCCTTGAGCCCATCTTAGTAGGGGTGGGTGTGTTCAGTAGGAATCTCATGTGTCCTAGGTTCCTGTAGTTTCTCATTTACCTCTATTGAGCACTTTCATTTTCCCCAGCTCTTGAATGATCTTTTTATTGATCTCCCAGCTTGAGGTCACTGAATCCAGTGATTGGTGTGAATTGATACTCAACATAACCATGTGTCACTGGTCTGGTGACTATTTCCATCCAGGGTCCCAGGATGTTTCCTTAATGTTTCACCTGTTTAGTAGGTAGAACTTTTAGAGTCCCCCAATTCACTGGCAGGAGGGCCTTTCCTGATCCTTGATTTTATGCAAGTAGTTTGGCTCTATCTCCTCTCAGACAAATGGGTCCGCAATCTGGACTCATCTCCCTAAGCTTGTTTTGAAACTCTAAGACCCAGCCAGTAAGTCAATTAAAAAATTTCCTTCATTTTTTTACTTCAGTGTCATTTATCCATTGAGATCTATTATTAATTTGATCCTTACATCATATCAGCCTAGGAAAGTAATTAAATAGGTATTATCATCATCATGTAATTCATGAGAATATTCAGAGCCCATTTATATTAGTAACCCATAGGCCACCAGGCTAGTTTGTAGAAAAGGTAGGACTAAGTCCAATTCTCTTGACTCCTGAGCCTTTGCTCTGTCTAGCATATGATATGGCTTTACCAGTTTACAGATAGCACTGAAGAAGAGATCTTGGTTCAAAGATTGGACAGAGGAATTGTTTTAATTTCCCAGCTGCTCAAATACCATACAATGGGTTGACTTAAACAACAGGAATTGATTGACACAGTTTTGAGATTAGGAGAAGTACAAAATTGAGGCATCAGCAAGTTGATAATTTCTCCTGAAAACTGTGATGTTCTGGGGCTGGTTATTGATGATCCTAGGTCCTTGGCTTTTCTGTTACATGGCCATGCGCCTGCCAGAATTACCTCCTTTCTCTTCCAGGTTGTATTGACTTCCAGCTTCTGGATGAAATTTGTGTCCAATTTCCTTTGATTCAGTCATGTTGCATTAAGGCCCACCCTCATTCAGGTTGGACACAGCCTAACTAATAACATCTTCAAAGATTCTATTTACAAATGGGTTCACACCCACAGGACCAGGGGGTGGGATCTGATGTGCCTTTGGGGGAGGACATAATTCAGTCCCCAATAGGAGTGTTTGGCATACAGCTGCCCTTTTTCTAAACTTGGCTTTCAGGCTGGTGCCATCCATCCCCAGCACAAAGCCTTTTCCATCATTCCCTTTCCAAAGCCCCTAGTGTGTTACATTTATGAGGTCTTTGTATTTTGGGGAAAGAAGCTGTAAGCATCTGTTTTCAGACCCCTAGAAACATGCAAGAATATGAAGCTTCAACTTTTAACCAGATTTTGAGAAGCTGAGATATGAAAGTAAATAATGTTGTACCAGTATCCTCAGAAGTTTCTTAAATTTTAGCCAGCATTAATAATTCTTAGGAAAGACTATCTCAGCCTCAAATCTGAGTAAAGCTTTGGGAGACATTCAAAGCTGTAACATAACATGGTACAGTGTTTAAGTGTGGAGTAGAGATTGAATCAAGAAACAAAGAGTGAATATTTAAAAAGAAAGACTGGAAATGATGAAACAGAAAAACCAAAAAGAAGAAGTCTAGTCCCTTCTTGAGAATAAGCAATAATTTTCAGACCCCTGAAGAAAAAGAAAATAATTTTCTAGAGTAGCAAAATGTCAGTCACTATTGCTCACATTACAATTGCTGGACAGGGTTCTGGTGGGAGATACGGACAATAATTAACCTCATTGAGTATCCAAGTAGCATAAATATAATGACTGAAAATGCTGGTTAATGTCCATAGTTGAGAAGACTCACTAAGTTCAGGATGTGGAATCTTGTCAAATCTCATTTATGTTTTAATTTTAAAGTGAATGCTAAATTTCATACTCCTGTTTTTACATTAGGAAGCCAAGACCCACCTACATCTAATATCCTAATGTCTGAAACTAAGGCTTAGAGGCTTTCCTAGTGTAAACCAGCCAAAGATTAGATTCACAATAGAAACACAAATGGAATGCTGTCTTATCCACTTCATTACCTTTCCCTTCTGTCTGATATTAAGGGCTGTTCAAATTTTCAGTAGCAGATGTGTGATGTGAGAACCTTTATAGCAGAAGTTATCTGTTGTTTCATACATACTACAACCTTGCAACACAGTACAAAATAAAGCTATTTTTATGACCTTGGATCATCTTGCTATGCCAGAAAGTATGTATCTGTGGGTATACATATATGCAGATATGCAAATACACACATATATACACACACACACATACAAACACAGAGAAAGAGAGAATACAAAGAAGAAAATAAATAGGGCAAAATATTAATAGTAGTTGAATCTGGATAAAGGGCATACAAATGGTCCTTGAATTTTCTTACATTTCTCTAAGTTAGAATTTATTTCCAAATAAAAAGGCAAAACATATATATATACTATTTCTGCATTGTAGTCTGGTTTATTCTTTCTTCTCAACTCCTCTGTCCTGATAAGATCTTGCTTAAACAGGCCAGATAGAGAGAAGTAAGCTATCGCTCATTGTACCTTTATACTGTGCCAGGCTAGGTATTAGCCATAGGAAAATCATAACCCTATGATGACCCTGCAAAGTAGACTAAGTAGCCAATCAGCTTTCCTTACCACTAGCTTTCATAAACTGAGACTGTCCTCTGGCAACAACAGTGCATAATTTTTTTTGAATGCTTAGTACTTTAGGCACTCATTTAAGTGCTTTACTTACAGAGTTTACTCACACACAACAAATCTAAAAGGTAAATAATATTAGTAAACTTATTCAACAGATAATGAGATGGGGGCACACATAGATTATCACTGGCTTATACAATTTAGAGCCCAGACTCTCAGCCATTGGCCAAAGTGCCTCTCTGATATGCATAATCACCTCAGTGACAATTCCCTGTTAGGTCAAACTCAAGGATATTGTCCACCTCTATCTTTTACATTGAGATCGGTGCTTCTCAAAAATTGACCATGCATAAGAATCACCAGGAGGGCTTCTACAAGCAATGATTCCTGGGTCCCAACCCCAGAGACCCTGGTTCATAAGTTTGGGGTAGGGGGAGCAAGAATATCTAAAAAGTGATGCTGATGCCAGCAGTCTGAGGACCACACTTTGGATACCATCACTCTAGATGTGTTAGCAAAACATGTATATACATATCAACATTCACATAGAGTGCAGAGATATTTAAATAGATGTATGACTGGGCATTTATCCATATATACACACCATGTTTCCTTAGTTCTAAGAGGCCACCAATTACAAAGCACAGCATCCATTTAATAACAAGTTTAGAGAAGGAAAACATGCTACTTTAAATTAAATGTTAAAATATGAAACAATGTGCTCCTTTGGATCTAAAATATATGACATATACACTTTATTTTTGTTAGATCTAGCAGATAGGATATCTATATATACATATCCACATATTGATAATGGGAGGCAGTGGAGAAGAGATAGGATGGTGTCGCTCAACTTTCCAAACAAAATCCACATACTTGAATTTGCTGGTGATATTCACCTTAAGCAGAAGGTATCATGTTCTACATTTTATGATCAAGGAATAACTAAAGCAATGAGTGCAAACTTCTCTCGTGCTGGTCTGACAGGGTGCTTGACGTTCTCCTCAATCCCTTGGTTAGGGATTGCAGTTCTTCATTAAAATACAAAGATGTTGATGGGAAATGGGGACATATAAATCAACCGGTGCAGTGGATGTCTTGAGTAGGTTGGGGTCAGTGAAATAAATGACCCCTGAGTTTCCTCCTTTCATTAGGAGTTATTGTGTGGTTCTGTAATTCTGTAATATAATGGACTCCTAGGCAGATAAATCTTAATAGGGGACTAGCAATCAGGATGGATCCAGAAACTTAAGTGCCACTAGGGTAGGGGTCAGGGCAGTAGTTACAGCCAAGACAGGCACCACTATGAAGTCTTCTGAAATTTGGAACACTTTTCCTGGTAGGAGGAGAGGAGGAGTATACAAGCAAGGAAGTTACACTCCACAATTTTGCCCCTTGGTTGAGCATGAAAATGCTCACTGTCCCTGGTCCCTTCTGACAGTGGCCAAGACTCTCTGAAAATGAAAGGCAACATGAAGTGAAACAAAACACTTGAGAAAACCATGCCAATGGGAGCAAGTGGCATACAAGGACTTTCTTGGAACATTGTTAGCATTTCTGATCCCCTCCCCTTGCCTACAGTTCTTCGTGATTTGTCCTTGTGGTAGCATTAAAGAATATAGTTCATCTTTAACAAAGCCATCCCATGTTCTAGAAGGGTGATGCTTTATATAAATTATAGAGTCCATAAAGACCAGCATTGATGCTTAAAGACATCAAAAGCTGTCAGATGGGACAGGTGGGAAGCCACCTGTGTAAGGTGAGGAAGTGGCCTCATCTGCAGCATTGTGTGAGAGGCACTGGAAGGAGTCCTCAAACATACAAACACACAATTTTAAAATAACATACATCTCTAATGCCTAAATCTAAATTCAACCTGCGTTAACATCACTTTATGTAATGAATTTCGCTTTCTACCTATCCCCTGGGGGAGAGAAATGCTGAGTCTCCTGTGATAGCTCTCTCAGTCCATTTATCAAGTTGGTTATGAGTTTCATTTCAAACCTGAGTGTACGGAGGAAAGGCACCACAGGAAGGAGGTAAGGGAGTGCAGACTGGGG
>PVIY010008622.1:0-65968 GCA_004026745.1 Myrmecophaga tridactyla | reverse complement strand
CTGATGAACAAGTGGGAAAATGAAAATTGGATGCCAGGTGTTCACTCCTACTCACACTGCCTGGCTCTGAAGGTATCTGGGGGAACTTGCATTCTGACAGAAGAGAGCGATTGGGGAAGTTACCTACCAGGTGAGCAGGTCTGGCTTTCCTTAACTACCTAAGGTCCTGTTAGGGGGCAGGGATACCCTTTTAATCCAAGATCTCATCTCACATTTTAGAACTGACCTCCTCCCACTCAGCCTTCAGGAGAAGGGGACAGGAAGGAGGGAGGGGGGAGCAGTTAGAAATTCAGTCACTCCAAGTTCCCCTACTGGATATAAAACATCTGAGCCCTCCAGAATCTGGGACTTCTCTCCTCAACACAAATGCTCCTAGAGAGCTTGACTGTGGGTTTGCTTTGCACTGGGGCTTTTTGCATTGCGTCTGAGAGGCGCTTACAACTCGGCCATCAGTACAATCATACAATCATTTCACTTCATCTTTTCCTTGAGTGGTGAGGACCTGAACCTCACCTAAACCAAGCCAACCTGCTGAGAAATCAGGATAGGTCACCAAAGTTTTTATTTCAGGGGTTCCAGAAAGGCCCATTAGCTCCCAAAATACCTTGCCTGCCTTCCCCTTTATACCTCTTATTTATGGCAAATCTTTAAAATTTTGCTCCCTATTAAAATGTAAACCCCCATACCCTCACTCTCACTTGGGGAGAATCAGGCTTCTTCAGTCAGACAAAATTGGTGTACACTAATTTTCCTTCCTTAGTGTGGAGACTAGCAGAGGGAGGGTCAGGAATAAGAAGACATTGGAAAGGGTGTAGGTGACGCAGGGTGCCAGGCCAACTACACTTTCTCCCATGATGTCTTGGGTCACACTCTGGCTGGCACGCAGCTACATGCAAGCTTGGCTGTGGGCCATTCCAATTCCTCTCACAAATCCTTGTTCCCTGTCTGAGCTGAAAACAGCTCCCCTGTGTTTGCCTCTTCATTATCTACCCCCTTCAACTACTATTTATTCTCACTTTCAAATTGCCAGATTTTCCATCTTTAGTTCTGTAAGTGGTGGGAGACCAGGAGAAAGGAAAATTAACCTCAACTGAGTATCTCTCAGCCTTCATTCTTGGTTTCTTCAGGTTATAAACTGTTGCTACTATGACATATCTTTAGGTTATACAAGCAGCCAGTAATAAAGGAATCTCACACAACTCGCAGAGAGATTTTCCAATAATTTACTCATTTTCTCATGGTTTCTGCACACACACACACACCCAATGGCCCCAGATCTCTTTACACACTTGCTCAGTCACTACCCTTGTCTGATCATATTGATTGTCAGCAATTGCAGTCTAATTGGAAAGCAAGTTGCCATGGTAATTCCCGAGTCTTACATTTAAAGACACAATGATCCTAAAAGGGGGAGAAACTGCTTGGGGTTGATCACAGAGAGAAATATAATTAGATATAAAAATTGTAAAACTAATGCATTCAGATGAATTCTGCAATCTAAATCAAGGTTTCATATAATGAAGTGGTCCTAAAAATTCTACCAAAGACACATTTGGTTTGAATGTTTTTCTTTTCCTGCAAAAGCTTGTATTTTTAGAAAAGACAGTGAAACAAAGAAAATGTATGTTGAATAAGCAGAAAGGGGGTGGCTATCATAGCTTAAAATTAGGGAGAAGATCCATAACGCCAGGACACTGCACAGTGTGCTTGGGGGTTGCAGACCTAGGTTCTCCTGCTCCTTCTATCCTTAACTTGCTGGCCTTGGAGAAATCATCCAACTTTTCTGTGTTTTAGCACTTTTCAGTGGAAAAAACAGGATGATGCAGCTTTTCCTTCTTTCACTCATTTAGTCTATCAACAACACTTCTTGAGTGCCCTCTATGTCCCAGGCAGATTATGAAAATCCTCGAATATCAATCTCTTTGGAAATGAGACAATTCAATTTCCAATTAGATTAGGAGCTCTTTGAAGGCAGACCTGTTTTATCTTGAATATGTTTGAAAAAGAGGACTGCAAGAGAATTTGAGATTTTTCTCTCTTTAGTAGCCAACAACTACTAAAGCATTGTTAAGACCCATTCAATCCAATACTATAAAAATTGAGAAACTTCTGAGTACGACGCAAAATGCCTGGTGCCTTCAGAGTGAGACAACAGCTCCAGCTCCCAGGAGCCAAAAGACAGAAGTATAGCCTATTAGTACAGCTATGATAAAGTACTCTGATAAAGGCACAAGCAGTGTGCTATGGAAGGGGGGGGGGAGTTGGGAGGGTGGGGGCGGTTCTTAATTCTAGAGAATTAGGGAAGAATTTCCTAAAGAAAACTGTAAGGGTTGGGCCTTCAAAGAGGAATGTGGATTCTTCAGTGCTGTGCTCCCCAGGTGTGAGGGCAAAGTACTTGTTTCTTTAGGACTTCGAGTCCTGCAGAAAATATTCATCTGTCCATTCCACCCACATCTGTGGCGTACCTTCTAGTGACATGATTGGCCCACCATGAATACATCTTGAATCACACTCAGCAAAGTGTGACCCTAAGGGACTCATGGTCTAGTCATGAGACCATAAGCAATAACAGATGATAATATTTCTTTAGCACTCACTAAGTTTCAGATTCTTAACACGTAATTATTTCATAAAAAATCCTCAAAAAGATTTGCAGGGTAAATACTATTATCCCCATTTCAAAGATGAGGAAATTGAGGCTCAGAGAGTCTAATTTTGCTAGCTTCACACCTCTAGTAAGTACTTGTATGTGTCCACAAGTTTAGTTCTGTTGCCTGGCCCAGAATACCAGTGCCCCTTCCCTGAAAGCCAGTTAGCCTTGACCTTGACCCATTGGTCCCATGAGCTTGAATGAGGTCATGGAAATATGGCCCTATCCTCACAGATAAAGAATGCCTTAACCTCAACCAAATCTGTTGTTAATTAGCCATATAATTATAGTTTCTTGTGCCTTTGTTATTTATCTGCCCAAAAAAAAAAGAGGAAAAAGGGACATGTTTAAGATATTAAATCTAGAAGATAACTACCAAAATCCCTTATTTCCATTCTGAAATTCTAATTTTAGGGATATCGACAAAAGAAAAAGAATTTTCTTAAAAAAAATAGCTTTTCAACAGAATCCCCCATAACCTGAAATTATTTTAGTAAGGGACAAATGTGTATTTTTCCATTAAACTGCACACATCCGGAGGAGTACAGAAGAGGCCTCTGAAGCTACTAAAGGAAGGGGATCTGGTTCTCACCTGCTCCCCAGAGCCACATCCTCTATCCCCAAAAGGAACGATTCCATCACTATCTGTTGTACTACTCTCTAAGCGTTTGTTCAAACAAAAGGTCTCCAGGCACAGAAAAGGCCTGAACTATACTGAACTAGGTTGACAATTCCCAACATCTTGGGTGACATTAACTGACTGCATTCAAAGACTAATCTTAAAAGAGAATCCACTCTCCTCATCCCTGTCTAGAAAGATGACATTGGGCTCCAGGCAGTGGCAAAGTCTCATAAAATAGGAATCTTTAAAAACTTGATTTCTTTTTCCTTACCACGTGGGTTCCCTCACTGTAAAAATGGAGATACTCTCAGGACAAACTTGAGGTGCTGAAGTCATGCTTTTTACTCATTTGGCTGTGAGATGGGGAAATCTACAGCTCAGAAACAGATAGGGAACTGATTAAATATGGAGTCAGTGAAAATAGGCTCCTAAACTTTTGAATGGTTGCAAAGGGTAGGGTGGTTAGTAGCCTTGCATGCAGGGTTCCTATAGGGAGACCAGGCTCAAGCATTCCTAAAAGATAAATGAGACAATCTATGTGAGTCAAATTCAGAAGTAGCCAAATGTGAACGCCTTGCTATTCTTTCATCACGGCCCATAAAGGAGCCACTTGTGTGCCAAGAATAGGAGTTAATGAGGTAGAAAATGGAGGGGCATAAAAGATAAGGTAATTATGAATTACAGAATGAAAGCAGAGGTGGAGAGAGGACAAAAGGCAGAAGTGGGGGGGGCAAGAGTATTATGTTACAGGAGGGTAGCAAAAGGGCACAAAACAACCCAGAGAGAATTTCAAGATAGCTTGTGGGGTGCTGAGAGGTGACAGAGGTGTCCAGGGCTGCCTGCAGTAACTGACATCTCCCCCACCCACACACACACACAGTTGCTTGCTGTCTTCTTTGGAAAAGAGGCTCAGAATATCTGACGAGGCAGAAATGAACCCTGGTTTACAGGGAGGATCAATGGAGCTCTCCCTAAGCCAACAATAAAACAAACACAGTCGTCAGGAGACTAATGGCTCAGGCTAAGGGATTCTTTCTCACCTTATCCCAAGCTCAGAAAGAATGGCTCTGCTGGCTACCCTGCTGCTTCTCCCGCGTGGGTCTGCCCACGTGCAGCATCTTGAGAAGGATGGTCCTTGGTGCTTCCCTTCTCCCCAGCTTGTTAGAAATGGGAGCAGACTTTATGGAGGTTTCTGAGAATGAGCTGGCTACCTTTTTAGTTTCAGAATCAGAGAAATGACTAAAATCACATAATTCTAGCGCTAGAAAGGATGTTGGATATCAGTTGATCATCAGTGTTGTTTTATAGATGAGAAATAAAGGCCAAAAGAAGGTAACTGATTTGACTCAAGAAGAGCAGTTAATTAGTGGCAGAGCGAGTCCTAGGATTAGAACTTAGGTCTTCTGACTCCAGTGAAGCAACGAAAGTACTAGTAAGCCTCATGAGCTGGCATAACACTGTGTGCTTTCTTTCTCTAGAACATGAAGATGCATTATTCATTTAATCCCCAACAGCCTGGTCAACTACAGTGGATTGAATATAAAATGAAAGACACAGGGTCTTAGCAACATTTCACAGGGGAAAATGATTCTCAGAGAACTTCAGGGATTGGCCAAGTGATAAAGCACTTCCTTTTGTCCCGCTCAAGAGCCCTCACCTGTGTGGCTCTGCATTGCTGGAAGTTACAGAGCTAGAGGTTCAAATTCTCAACCTGAATACCCTCCCAGGGTGTGTGCTCATGGATATAGTATTCTCCAATGTTTAAAAATTGTTCTCTCTGAGATGCTGTGTTTTGTTTTGTTTTGTTTTAATAAAATAATTGAAAAAGGGAGAGAAACGTCCAGGGCACATAATTCAATCTGGAGCAGCCACCGATGTGCCAACCAGGAGAGACCAAGCAACTCAGCCCTGAGATGGTAAATTCTGTGTCACTAAGGAAGAAAGGTCTCTGGCTACATGAGGTCAGATATAGACTTAGTTTTAGGGGGAGTTTTTGTTTGTTTATTTCCCTCTAATTTGGCCAAACAACACTCCTTCAGGACTCCTGATTAATCTATCAACCAGAATTTACCCAGTTTTCACGGAGTTTTCCCTAGATAATAAATGCGGGACTTGTAACTTGCCCTGATAAGAGAAGCGTTTGTTGAGCACAGTCTAGGCACTATTCAGGGAACCAGGCTTAGGTATGAAAGTAGGACAGACAGTAACAGCAAATTCCACAAGGCCAGGGACTTGAAGAACCTGAAGCTTCTCCCTCTCACATGTAGTAGTCTATAGCAGGACCCATAGCATCACTATGTAGGATCCCAAGGAAAAACGCAGCTTTGCCATCTTCAGTCGTGACATCCAACACTGCTCTGTCACCTCCACCAGGTCAGCTGGAAGGGACACAGAGTAAGGAGACCACACATGGCAGGGAGTGGGGGGTTGCAGGGGCTTGCAGCCAGGTCTGGGGTAGCACACATGGCCTCTGCGCACATGCCATGGGAGAAGCCTTCTCACCATGCTACACCTAACAGCAGGATGCAGTTAGCTGTATAGCCAGCAATAAGAGGGAAAAATAGATTTGGGTGCACAGCTAAAAATCTCTGCCATGCCATTCATTACCTTCACACAAAACCTATAAGAGATCAGTACCATTATCTGCACTGAAGTAACTAAGTCTCAGGGAGGTTAATTGATCTGTCCAAGATCATACAACCGTGCAAGGATACAGCTGGAATTCAAATCCAAGCCTGTTCGGCTTCCAGGCTCACACTCTTACTCACATGTGCACATATGAACTAAGACAAATATGAATCAGCAGCGTCCTAAGAAAAGGACATCAGTGAGACCCATGGAAAGCATTTAGCACAATGCAAAATTAGCAAATGCCTAATCAGGGCTAATTTCTATCACCATCATTGTTATTCCTTGCAGCCCTGAGTTACACGGTTCAAAATGAACAAGGTTCTGAACTTACACTTTTCCCTGCCCTGTGTCAGAGGCCTCTTTGACCTCACTACCTCCCTTGTTTCAGCCTCTGCTGAAGGGGGCAGACCACACCCAAATCAAATGACCCAATCAGCCTCGGTTTCCTTTCTTCCCTACATGCAGTGCCTACTGCCTTAGTCCCTTCCCAATCCCTCCTCTTTGATTACTTAGAGTTCAACAAATTCTACTAGCATACTCAGACCAATACAGAAATTGTCTACCTTTTATAGCTCTGTCTCTACCTCCGGAATTTTTTTGCCTCTCTTTTCTGCTCTTTATCCTTCCTTCCCTTTTCATCATCCTCTTTTTCCTATAGACTTTCTTCAAATTGAGACTTAATCCACCTACCATAAATTCACCCTTTTAAGTGTACAATTCAGTGGTGGTTAGTATTTTCACAGGGCTGTGCAACCATCACCACTAATTCCAGAATATTTTCATCACCTCCCCCCCTAAATAAAAAGAAGCCGGGGACTCGGGAGAAGCACTCCCCACCTTCCTCCCACAGCCCCTGGCACCCGCTAAATTGCTTCTTGTCTCTGTAAATCGGCCTATTCTGGACATTTCATATCAGTGGAATGTGTTTTGTGTCTGACTTCCGGACGAGGTTTTAAAGCCTGGAGGCTGGATGAGATCGCCAAGGGAGACCGCAGCCAGAAAAGAGATGAGGTCCCAGGGCCAAGGCAGGTCCTCCATGAAGCGGGGCGGGGGGAGGCGAGCTGGGGAGAAAGGACCTGCAGAAGGGAATGAGAAAATGCGGCCCGCAGTGGGAGCCGGAAGCAGGCAAGCATGGGTGCTGGAAGCCAGGAGAAGCCAGGTGAAGCCAGGAGGGAGCGATTGTCAGCGTCCAAATCCGCCGGCTGGCCCTGAGCGCTGAGATGTAACAACGGGGGATCACGGAAGAGCATGATGACCTCCTGGAACGGAGGGGCGGAAGCCTAGGGTGGGTTGAAGAGGGAATGGGAGAGAGCCTGCAATTCTGGCAGCGAGCAGAGACAACTCCTTCAGGTTTTGCAAGATCCTGAAGAATCTTTTGCGAGTAAACAAAATACTTACATTTAAGGTGGCACCGGCCATCTGACAGGGCCGGGGGCATCATGGGGTGGTCTTCCGTTCCCGGCGCTGGGGCTGTGCTCCACAGGTGACGTTTCGGAACTGTGGGAGATACCGTTTCGGCATTTGGCGTCCTCACCGGGCCCTTCAGCAGCTTCTTTGGTTTGTTTGTTTGTTTGTTTGTTTGTTTGTTTGTTTGTTTGTTTTACATGGGCAGGCACCAGGAATGGTTCTCCAGCATGCCCGAGAATCAAATCCGGTTCTCCAGCATGGCAGGAGAAAACTCTGCCTGCTGAGCCATCCTGGCCCACCCTCAGCCTCTTTTAATTACATTTTCATTCTTAAACAGCCTTACCAATAGCTCCCAAGCATAAGTCCTAGTAGCTGTGCTCCCATATCCAGACAGAGATTAATACAGGCCGCAAGCCTCTAGCTCACCCTTCCTCTACCCACTTCTCCACTCCCCTGTCCATCCTTACTTTCCTACATAGTCTATACATAATCTTGAATCTACTCCAACTTGTTTTGAAATAAATCATTGAGATGCAATTTAACTGACTGAAAAAAAAATGCCTTGGTACCCACATCAACTCACTCCTGAACCACCACTGGTCTATAAAGAATGGCTGGTTTATTGGAAATCACCAGGAGCCATAATTCACATAATGATGGTAGGAAATGAAGATACTTTGCAAAAAATACTTCAAAAACTGACTGAGAGAATTTAAGATGTGTTTGGACATGAAATGGTGAGGAGAAGTCAGAGATGATGCCAAGACTGAAAACCTGGCTTGGTTTAATGAGCCAATGGTGATGCCAGATGCAGTTGTTGGCTGGGGTTAGTATTAGAAAGGGGAGGAGAGTTGGGAGAGGAAAATAACAGGTCTGCTCTAGACCAATTCTCCAGGAAGGGCCCACAGAACACACAGGGTGGGATATGCAGCAGGCAGATGCCAGCTTGGAGCTGGGGCCCAAGCAGGGAGTTAATTCCGATGATGAGTTGAGTGGTCAGCAAAGAGGTCCTAAGCAATAAGTCTGTGGATGAGATGATGGGGACTTCAACAGGGAAAGCTTAAGGGAGGCCAAGACAGCGCTTGAGGAATGCTGACATTTGGAGGGAGTGTGAAGGGGCAAATATGATATATGAGACAAAGTAAAACCTATGGAGTCCCCACGCTTTACCAACTCTGCACCAGACACTTGCACCTGCTCCACTCTCTCCTCTACTTCTCCCCAACTTCTCATGCCTGACTGTCATCTTGCTAAACTGCCAATTTTTGGAAAGTGGGGGCACTGCTCTTTACTGTCATACTCATGCTTTATATTTGTATAGAAAGTGAACAAAAAGAGCATTTATTGAGTTGCCACTTGCAACTCTGATTTGTCTGTCGAGGGGGAATTTGCATCTTGATATATAATACCCTGACAGAACTCAAGTGCCACACATCATGGAGAAAGAGGGTGGTATTAAGTGGTTTTCTAGGCACATTGCTCCCAAGAAGATTTCTTCCATATTAGAAATGTAATAGTCACAGCAACAAACTTTTCTGAAGTGGAAATAGTTTTCAAAGTCACTGGAAGTATGCCCTGTCTGGTTTCATGTTCATATCCCAGGCCTGCTCCATTTAGTGGCTCTGTGGCTTTGGCCCTCTGTGCCTCTGTTTCCTCTTCTGTTAAAAGGCTAAGGATGGCACTAACTTCAAAGGGATGTTGCAAAGATTAAATGATTCAACAAATGTGAGGCAATACTAATTGCCTGGCATGTAATAAGCACTTAATAAATGTTAGCTGTTATGACTATGGTTTTTTGTCCATTTCCTCATCTGCTGAGGGAAGCAAGGAAAACATATATATCAAAACATAAATTGGTGCTTAGTATTTTAAATTAAGATAAAACTAAAACTGGGCACAATAGTTAATAGTTATATTTGAAGGTGAGTGGGTCCCACTCACAGTTGAAATGAGACTGAGCAGCTGAGGGCTTTCACCTCTGTCTCATTGGGACAGACATCTTCAAGGCATCTTTAGCAAAGATTTCCCTGTGAGAAGGAAGCAAATCTAGAAAGGCAGGACAGCCTCAGGCCATGTTGACACAGGAAAACCCTTTTCTCCCTGCTGCCATCCTGAGGGGATGAAATGAGCCCTCTGGCATATTCTTTTTTTTTTTTTTTTTTTTTTTTTTGGGTGCATGGTCTGAGAATCGAACCCGGGTCTCCCACATGAAAGGGGGGCATTCTAACCACTGAACTACCCATGCACCCCTCTGGCATATTCTTAACACACTCTGACCATATGTCCCACCCTGGATTTACCCTCGCCCAAAGGGAACAGCATGCTTTTTAAGCTGTGACTTCAATGGTGGGGACAATTCACACTGAATCAGCTTCGTACTTCTGCCTAATCTCCTTGTGTGCCCAATGGACCAGGCAGCCAGACTCACTGTGGTTAAGGGGCAGAGCGAGGCTGGACTTTGGAATAATGTCATAGCTGGGGTTAACAATGTAAATGATCTGATGATGGGGGTGTGGGAACCACTGGAATTTCTCTACGTAAAGCTTAGCAAGCCTTTCCTAGGACATTTGCTGGCACTATTTCCCCCAGGACAGTAGTTGGCTATCCCAGTATTGCCCAGCTGTGGAGGAATCCAGCCCTGAAGTTCACAAAGAGAGGAAGGCAGACTGCCAGGCAAGCGGGGTGATGTTTAAGTTTACTATTTTTACACACGCTATACTTTCACACACACATTTATTTAATTCCTCTGATAAACCTGGGCTAGTTATTATTCCCAGACAAGGAAATTGGGCTCAGACTCTGTAGCTTGCCCACAGTTACACAACTGGTAGGAAATGGTGGCAGGATTCAAACTCTATTGTAAAATTGCCCTTAAGTAAAGTCTAATTGAGGATGGGAATGTATCTTTGAAGAGTTTTATGGACTTTTCCAGAACGCATTTTCATGGGAATCTTTACCTGTCCTGTCCTATGTTTATTTAGACTGAATAATACATTCCCAGAAAAGTTGGGAAAGTACGCATGGTAGAAGTATAGACACTACATCATACATGTGTGTCTCTGTCTCTGTCTCTACGTATATACATTTATCTGTATATATATAAATATCTGTCTGTATACATGTATATGTGTGTATATGTGTATATATTTATATATAATTATGTATGTGGATATAATTGTGTGTATATATGATTACATATACCATCATATTCAAATACAACATGCCAACAGTCCAATTTATGTTTTCAAGATCCAAATAAAAATAAAAAATCAGTTAAGGAAAATCTAGAATACCAGACTTGCTAAATCAGAGATTGTTGATAAAATCCAGGACTCTGTTTATTCATTTCTAGATTCCCAGCCCTGAGCCCAATGCCTGAAACACTGTAGCTGCTTAATCAAAATTAGTTGCATATTTTTTAAATTAATTCTTTACTCTTTAAAGATTCACACCAAGGTTCTGCTAAACAAGAAGCTTCCCTGCTGTGCTTATATACAATTTAATTTGCAAACTCTGTTTACCCACAAGTTTCCAAGGATGCAGCTTTATTGTGCAAAAGCAAAGGTGGAAAATCTTTTATAATCCTTCAAAAGTAATTCATTCATTCAACAAACGTTTGGCTGTGAGCTGCAATACTCAGATAAAAGGCAATGTCCCCGTGTTCCAGGAGTTCTCCTGGAGAGGAAGACAAACCAGAATGTAAACCCAGGGCAGTGTGTGAAGGGCTCTGATGCTATGGGGGTGAGGAGATCCTATACCACAGGGACTCGGGGAAGGAAAATAGCTAGCTTAATTTAGACTGAGGTTATTAAAAACAAATTAAAGAAATTTGATTTGGTGAGTATTGCAACTATTTGTAATGCATTTGAAACCCATACTATGCTCAGTTAGGGAAAAGTGGATATATTGGAGGAAAATGGAGCTGTATGAAGAGAGATTCGGTAGCTCCTATATCAGAAAGAAAGCAAAGAAAGAGTTTCTGTCAACTCTTGATTTCTTATATCCTATTCTCTAATTCACTGATATCTTTGAAATGCTAGTAAGGCCTATTAACCATTGGTCACAGCACTTCTGTTATTCTGTACAGTAGAAAATTGTAGAAACTTCGCTCTAAATGAAACAGTGAGTATTTCAGCTGTAACGGTGGATGGATAATATCACTCTATGAGAGTTTAAGCTTTATGCTGGATTTGGCTGAATTCTCAATGTTCATTCACTTCTTAAAGTGCCCTCCTACCCTACAACCTTCTCCACTCCCCCCTCAAGTGTACTTACATATGAGAACTACGCTAGTGGCCAAAGAATGCAAATCTGAGGGCGAGGATTTGATTGTGGCTCTGAAACCCACTCCAGAGAGAATAGCCTGATAACCCCCAACACACCTCATTCACACACACCACCCCTTCCTTCATTGAAACATGGAACCTCAGACCCTCAATCAAATGCTAAAAGAGCCCTGCAGTGACCAGTCATCTCTCCTATTTTCTCTTCTATGGGTGTTTTGTCAATTCATAGACCTCATCTGGAATCCAGAGAAATGCTGGGGAATACTGTGACCCAGAGAAACAGAAATAAAACATCAGAGCTCACGTGCTGTTCGTATAGCAGACCAAGCACGTGCCTGTGTGCCTTGCATGTTGGGTATTGGTAAAAATCCCTGGAATACAAGTTAACTCATAGACAAGCTTCTAAAATTCTGTCCCTAGCCTTGTCTATCATTTACCAGACTTGGGTGTGTTGCTAAAGAAAGGGGGCTAAAAGAACACTGAAGACAAACTTCATTTCCTTCACAATTTTGCAGATGTCTTTCTGAAGACATCTTTTCCTTCATTTCTTTATTTATCCATTCACCTATACATCCATTCATTCATTCATCCACTAAACATTTCTTGAGTGCCCACTATCTGCCAGGTACCCCCAGAGACTGCAGATTAAAGATGAATAGCACGCCATCCAGGAGCTCAAAGTCAGGTTGGGGAATTAGTCATGGAAGGAAGCAATGAAAAAACAATTTTGCAATTGCTTTAACTGATAAGTGAGGAAAGTTTTGTGAAAACCTAGTGGACAAAAAACCTTCAACGATGATATTAAAGGAAGGCTTTCCAGAAGGGATACAGGGTCTCTAAAAGTAAATGATTTATTTGTATCCTCTAGCAAGCTTTTCGTCTCTACCTATGTGTGCATGTTGGAAAGGAAGGTCTGGCAGGATGTTACGGCCATTACCCTAAGGGGACCTTGCAATCCAAAGATTCATCTCTGAAAATAGTCAAGCATTCCACAGAATCAGTGTCACTCACCCAAGAAGGGTGACAGTTCATTCATGTGGACTCCACCTACTGACATTTGCCATACCAGAAAATAAAACCGGGAAATACTTTATAGATTCTTTAGTCCATTTAAAAATAACAATCATAAATCTTTATATGTTAACATAAATAAGAGTTGTTAGGCAAGGGAACATCTTTTCAAAAAGTATTAGTGAAAAGAGTACCATTGTTTTATATTATTTGCAAAACTTTTAAACATTTGGATTAATATAACACAGATGGATTTTCATATCTCCTTCTGTATCCATCTCTTCCAATATCACCCCTTGTGTAAACTCTGGACTCTATGGTTCACTCCTAGAATAAGAGTTAAAAAGGCAAATGACATCTTAGTATAATTATGGAAATTGTCTTGACTTTGCAGACCCCTGGCCCACACTTTGAGAACCACAGATTTACAACATCTCTAGAACTCCCCTCTCATACCCTTTGTCTGTTGCCTCCAAGGAAGCATTACCAACATTGAATTGCAGCAATTACAAAGAACACCACAACTGCAAAGAAAATTACCATCTCAACTGGATCTTTGGAGACAAAGAATGGATATAAATATGTAATTATGTAAGTTCTCTGGATATAAATATTCCACATTCTCCCTTCAAAGACCAGTTGAAGGATCCACATAATCAGATGTTCCCTTTACTGAGCCAGTTTACCTATTAACTTCACTGAAGACAGTAATACTCTAACTTGGGGACAACTATGTATAGAAAAAAACACTTGGCAATTATCAAGTGCTAATCAAATGTAAGGTACCTAACAATATCTCTTGTCACACATTTAACAATTGAAATATTGTGACTTTTTAATTTTTCTTGCTTGTGAAAAACAAAACTTACTAAAGAAGACCTTAGTGATTATCTAATTCTCCTTGATTAAAAAAGAAAATACCCCAGATGAGAAAAATCTAAGAACATGAATTCAGGTAAGGAGAAATGTCTACCTTTCAGGCAATACTAGGCTAAGATACTACCAAGGGTGGTAATCAATTCCTCCTGGTAATTCTTAGTGTTAGTGGAAAGCTATTAGTGGAAATAGCTTTTGGAGGATCTGTCCTAATTTGCATTTAAACCCTCTCTGTCTTCCTCCCTGCCTTATTCTCCACCTGTGCAGTTGTTTCACTGAGTTCTTTAAATGCACAAATTGCTGCTGCTGCTGCTTCTAGGCCTACCCTCACCCCCCACTCATCTCCCAACATCTACAGAACAGAGCAACAACAACAACAAAAAAAACCACACATGCAAGACTTTTGTCCACTTTCAACTGTGAAAACTGTGAACACTAAAACTTACCAAATGAATCACAAGTGATATACTCATAGAATAAGAGGAGCTCTTCTCCCAAACTCATGGGGTCTTGTGAGAATAGGCCCTGCAACCCGTGAGTTGACAAGCCCCTCTCACCAAGCTAGCTGATGTTCACATTTGCCACCACCCCCAACCCTCCTCCTTTCCCTGCCCTCTAGTCCTTTCCCTTGATCATGAGCCTTTCTAGTGCTCTTCAGCTGGATTCCAGGTCAGGGGACGATGCTTTTGCCTCAGCCAGTTGGAAGGCATGCTGTCTGTGAGATTTCCTGAGACACTCTCAGCTGCTGCATTAAAACTGCATGAGAATCCTTCTGAGAAGGCCTAATAATACCACGTTTCAACTATGAGCCACTTTATAAGCATTAACTGATTAAGCCACCCTCTCTCTACAAGCTCTGGACCTCTGCATAGGGACTTCATTCTCCTCTGCACTCACATGACTCCAGGAGGGGAAAAAATTGAGACCAGAAGTATTTCTTCTGGGTATTTTAGGCCAAGACATCAATAATGTCAAAGACCTTGTAATAATAACCCCACTTGGCAAATGATATGTACAGAGTGTTTAAGTATGTATTTATTTAAGGGAGATTGACTTGAGGTTCTCATTTCCCAAAGCCAGATTATTAGAGAGAAGCACGGTCTAGTTTAAGGCAAAGTCAAACCACAGCCCATAGGCCAAATACAGCCTGCTACTACAAATAAAGTTTTATTGAAACCCAGCCACACACATTCTTTTACCTATTATCTATGGTTGTCATTGCACTACAGTGGCCAAGTTGAGTAGTTGCGACAAAAAACAAATGGCCTGCAGAGCCCAGAATATATACCTACTATCAGGACCTTTATGGAAAAAGTTTGCTGACCTCTGGTCTAGGGAATTTAAGTCTGTTCTCATCCTGTATATGCTCTAAATATCTTTGAGCAAGTCTCTCTACTTCTCACAGCCTCAGTTTTGACATCTATAGACTAGAGAATCTCTAAATTGACCCATTGCTTCGGGCTTATTCTCCCATTCTTCTATAACTATTGGCATCTAATATATTAATTAGTTCTCAATAGTATAGCTGACTTCTTTGAGGACAGGGACAGTTTTCTGTGCCTCATGAATCCTCCTCAGCAATCACCTGTGTTAAGCACTAAATCCGTTCATGGAGTATACCAAACTGACTTGAATTATATTTCTTTTCTCTGCAGAGAGATCTCTCAAAATGATGTCTTAGAAGTGATAGAAGCAGACGTGTTCTCCAACCTGCCCAAGTTACATGAAATGTAAGCAAGACCCTGTTCACAACTGTTCTTGGCAGTAGCCTCAAAGTCTCCATATTCTTGGGGGGGCTCCAGCTCTATCCTGTCCTCAGATCTCAAGATCTCTTAACCTTCCTTATAAGTTGTCAAAGTCAGCCAAAAGACACTGTTTTGGTTTGCTAAAGCTGCCGGAATGCAATATACCAGAAATGGAACAGCTTTTAAAAGGGAATTTATTTAAGTTATAGGTTTATAGTTCTAAGGCAGTGAAAATGTCCAAACTAAGGCATCCAGAGAAAGATACCTTGACTCAAGAGAGACTGATGGGTCCAGAACACCTTTGTCAGCTAGGAAAGGATGTGCCTGCATCTGCTGGGGTCTTTGGCCTCTCATTTCAAAACAGGTTTCCCAAAGGCATTTTCGCTCTATATCTCCAAGGGTCTCTGGCTATGTGGGCTCTGTTGCCTCTGTCTGCTCTTTTCCAAAATGGTTCCCTCTTAAAGGACTCCAGCAAGTCACCCACTTAGAATGGGTAGAGACACATCTCCATGGAAATAATCTAATCAAAAGGTCCCACCCACATTTGGGTGGGTCATATTTCTATGGAAACAACTCAATCAAAAAGATCCCACTCAACATTATTGAATCAGGATTAAAGAACATGGCTTTTCTGGGGTACCCAACAGTTTCAAACCAGCACAGACACTGTCAAAGTTCTCTCTGCCTATTATTCCAGGTGCTAGCCCAGAGCCTGGCCTCATCCTGCTTTCTCATCAGAGGCTTCTCATGACTGTGAGCAAGTACCTCTACCATGTCCCTCCATCTAAAGTGATTCCGTCATCAAAGCCCAGAATAAGTCCCTCATAATATAATTGGAGTTGGGTAGTCCTAATTGAATATAACCTGTGCCATATACTCACCATGAAACCTTGGCCAAAATATATAAGTATCCTGAGGCTTAGTTTTCTCACCGGTAAATAACAAATATTTGTTTGGAATAATAAAATTATGTACCTCATAGGATTACAGTAAAGGATAAATTAGAGGGTAAATGTAAATTAGATCCAGCACATCAACTGGCACAGAGTAAATATGTCATAGCAATCCCCAGTTCCTCTATTACTCCAACCAAATTTACCTTCTTTCACTGACATTCTAGTTTTATTTATATGTCAGTACTTATATAGTACACTACTAGAACCACTTCTGGTTCATCAGATCTATAATTTTCATAAATTAATCCATGGGATAATTGAACATTAAGGGCAGAAGAGACTTTAGAGACTGCCTGGTCCAACATTTTCCATAGCATACTCTGTGGTTCACTAGTCACTTAGGAAATTATTAGGTGTTGGGGGGGGAAAAAATGCTATGGTCAAATAAGAATAGGAAAAACTGGGTAAAAAAAGTCAGACAGGTTCCTTAATTTTAGAAAGAGTTAAGGTTCTCTTACCTCAGAGCTTGTAATATGCCAAAAAGTATATCATATTGTTTCTTAAATAATTTTTTTAATCTCACACAAAACTCCCATGCAAAGTATTTCAGAAAGCTGATAAACCACCCTCCTTTCATGAAGAATGAAAGGCACAGAGATGTTGTAAGGCTTTCTAAAGTCACCCAGCCAAATCCATGCCAGGGCAAACCTTGAATATAAACCTTTTGATTCTTAAACCAATGTATTTTTGCATAGTTTTAAAGTAAAGATTGTTTTTTAGCATTTATCAAGTATCAACAGGAGAGATACACATATATTTTTTGAGAGAACTTTTTAGAAATGACATTCAGTCTGTTCATTTTGGCAGATTCTCTCCTCCCTTTTTTTCCTCCCACCCTTCTCTCCTCCCACCCTAATTCTTCTTTGTCCTTATTAAGCCTCTGCAACTGTTGCCTTCCCTCTCCCTCCCCATTGCCCTCATGCTGATTCCCTTCTTCTCTCCCTGCTTGGCCTCCCATTGCCCTAGTGGAGAATAGAGACCTAACTGGAGCCTCCGAACCCACAAGGGATTTCAGAGAAAGGAACCAAAGGGCTGCCAGGCTCTGAGCAGAGTCAAGCAGGCATCCTTTGATGTGGTCCAGTGGGCAGTAGGGACAGATGGGAGGGTATTTTCTTCTTCTGCCTCTGTGAAGAGGTGCTCTCCCCCCTGTGCAGCACAACTGTACTTAAAATGATTAATTACCTGATACTTGGATATAGGTAGCTACAGGTTACTGCAACATAACAGCTAATGAAACTGGAAGGATTCAATTAACAAAGAGCATCTCTGCAAATACACATTGATCCAATGAGTCAGGGAAATCATAGGTTCTCTCTTTTGGAAGCCAAATGTGAACATACTCGCCTCCAAACTATTGAGCAGGACACAGCACAGGCAGGCCAACGCGAGGCAGAAGCTGCCACTTCCCGGGAGCTGGGAGGGAGCAGTCTGGTCCATGGCATGAGGCAATCACTGTCCCATTCCCAGCGACAATCTGCTGCAATTTCATTGTTAAAAACAAAAACGTGTCAACTGTTCTTTCTCCAATCATTGTTTTCCTTTGCCTTTTTACTCCCTTTTCCTCCTTTCTCCCTTTTTAAGATTTTTTTTTATTCTGGTAACACATATACAACATAAAATTTCCCCCTTTTAACCACTTTCAGTATTCCATTAAGTGGTGTGAATTACATTCACAATGTTGACCCTCACCCTTTTCCCTTCTTTTCTACCTTATTTTTACCCATTATTTTTGTTGTTTCTCTTCCCCTTCTTTCTTATCTCCAGATAAAAACTCCTTTCCCATATTTGTCTCATCACAATTCCCTTAGACCAGTCAGATGCTGGGAGATCCCCACTGGTTAAAGACCCAACCATGTTCACTGGTTAAAGACTCAATCATGTTCACTGGTTAAAGACCCAACCATGTTCACTGGTTAAAGACCCAACCATGTTCCACATGAAAATTGCACCACCACTCCCCCACTCCCACCCCACCCCCAACCCAGCTAGAGCTCTGCTTGCCTCAGATAGACAGGCTGCAGGAGAACTTCAGTGATGAGAATTAAATGGGACAGGGTGAATACTTAGTTTGCACGGTTTAGTCCAGTACAAGACACTGCATGCCTGTATGCTCAATAGTTGTTGAAACAATATTTGGATGGATAGATGGGTAGATGGATAATGGATGGATGGATGGATGGGTAGATGGATAATGGATGGATGGATGGATGGATAGATGGATGGATGATTTATTGGTGGTGTATACTTTGGATAAACATGAAAAATCCTGCAGCACACTTTACTGTTGCAATCACTTGCATGTTCTTTCTCTTTTACAGTAGAATTGAAAAGGCCAACAACCTACTGCACATCGACCCTGAGGCCTTCCAGAATCTCCCCAACCTCCGATATCTGTAAGCTCTCATGTCTTTTGGTGCCTCTTCCATGATCAAATTATGTACTTGTGCCCACTTGCTACTCTGGGGAACGACTGCAGTTTACCAAGGACGGGGGCAGATGTCGGGGCAGGGAAGGGTGGGGAAGGACACTTGTTGGTGAATTTTCGTTTAATGAGCAAATTCTACTAATATAATCACATTTTATTTTCATTTGCAAAAATAGACATCATAAGGAATGCCATTTGCATTAGTGGGCTCTCACACTTATGACTGAGTTCTATAATTTAGTGTTAATGAGAAACAGCCATAATGTCTGCTAGCGTTTAGCTTGTGACCTTCACCTCAAAGACATTGTCTCCCTTGTTCTACACATAAGTATTGTTTCTTTGATAGAGTACAGTTTTTTATTTTGTAAGTTCTGGTTAATAACAGACATGGTATTTTATCAACAAAGAGATTCCTAGTGTTTGTGCTCTATCCCCTGGGCATGCTCCCATGAGTAGAAGCACTGTGCTTCCTCTCCTTATGTGACTCAGATGGGAGCCCCAGAAAGAGACTGAGGAAGAAATGAGGATATCTGCTCCTGACCTAAGCTTAGAGGGAAGGCCAGCCTCACGGGCAGCAACCAGTGCAGTCACATGGGGCCCCACGTGCAGAAGGACCCCACACTGAGCTCTTATTCTCTGCTGTCGCCATTTGGAAATGCCTAAAATTTTTCCAAAAAGGAGTCCTGCATTTTCATTTTAACACTGTGTCCTGCAAATTATGCAGCTGGTCCTATCCAGAATTAGGGCTATAATCTCTCCTTGTTTCAACTTTATACTCCAGGACATGGAAGGGAATCCCCAAAGGCACCTTTATTCACATAGCATCACATATGGCTAATGTGAAGCTGCCCCTCCAGAGGACAGGCCCCCACAGCCACATTCTGTAGTACATGATAACCATGGAGTTTCTGAGAATGATGGGTTGAGAACAGATGAATGGAGAATGAGGAACCATTACAAAGTTTGAAATTAAGTGTTCCAGAATTTGACATAGGCCCCGTGGCCAGCAGCGCCTGCCCATGCTTATGAATAGGGCTCCTCAATTCTTCCCTCTGGGGCATGAAGGTGGGGGAGGAACCTGGGAGGATGTGGGCATGAAATGCACAGCCCAACATGGGAAGAGGGGATCTTTAGCAGAATAAACAGGACAAAGCCATGGCTTTGGTTCTGGAAGAATCTAAAATCTGAGTCATCTGCCATCACAGCCAGCCTCCCCTTTGTGTCCTTTCTCATGCTGAGTTATTAAGTAGCCCTCAGTCCCTCCTTGCACCCCCTATCATGTTCATGAAAAAGTTGGAGGAGACAGATTTCAACACATCCTTTTCTGAGAAGATGTTATTATCATTATTAGGACATTTAAAGCCTCTCTAATTGTGGAAAGTAAAGAATTATCAAGCAGTTCTGAGGGATTTATGCCCCTACAAAGAATTCTCCTTAGATAATGTCATAGTTGCATAGTTACATATAATTCTGCCTACAAAATCCTTTCACATCCACGCATATCCCCATCAGGAAGTTGAGCCTAAGAGTTGCCCATCTTTAACCCTGTGACTTCCTGCCCAGGGCGACCCATCTCCAGCTGCCCACTCCCTTGAGGTGTGGCACCCCCTTGCCTAGGGAAGTGGAGTGACGCAGTGGTTCCTGGGGCCTTTTGACCAGCGCTATATCCATTCAGGGCTCAGACTATGGCCCTTTGATATTTTCCAAACTGCTAAAATGCATCACCTAAATTCGCAGTTGTCCTCTAATCTGGAGGATTACTTCACGGAAACAAAGCCCAATTAAGCTTTCATTACCTTCAATGCACATTTGTTTCTGAGCAGCAGCCACAGTTTCATGATCCAGCAGCAGGTATAGGTAGATGGCAACAATTTCAGGTATTCTTTTGGGATGATGAACCACTAGCTTTAAGGCAAAGAAAAGCACAAAATGAGTGGTGAGAGCCAGAGGGAACCAGTAGGATTGAGTTGTTGCTTTTTTCTTTTGAGTCAAGATAAATGTTTATCATCACAGCCACCAAAGCAGGAAATTGCAAGGGTTAGGGGTGAGTTCCTATTGACTTGAGCATCCTAATTGCTACCACACACATACTTAGAAATGTTGTTCTGTAGTTCTCAGCTTTGATTCCATTTCATGCTGATCACTTGATGGCACAGAATTCGAGATAACTAGAAATCAGCGCTCTTCATCTCTGCCTTCACACTTCACTGAGGAACCTGAAGTGCTTAGAAAAAGATTCATGAATAAAGAAATAGAGTTTAACTAGAAGAATATGCATCAAAGGATTCATCTGGGTAGATTTTTTAAGTCGATATTGTATTTGCAGGCAATATTTTTTCTTGACTGCTCTGCCTTCCTGAAGCTGACCTTTTGTTTATGAAAGATTATCTATTGATCTGTAAATAAGGTTTACACAATATTTTCTTGACTTTGCATCCTGTCACTGTAATTCTTAGGCAGCTGGATGTTGCTCTTTGCTACTCAATAAACCATAATTCCATTTTAGCAATCCTTTCACACAGCAGAGTGGGCCCTCACCTCCACCCCCACCAGCCACCCCAAACAACAACCATTTCTCACAGGTAGGTCTGTTAGACTTTCTTAGGATGCCTGCTAACGGCAACCATGCCCTCTGCTTTCTGCAGCTGGGGACATATCCAGAAGATTCCGTCACCGAGATTCCCCTCAGCAGTTTAAGCCATTTCCTCCTCAGCACTCTTCTAAGTCTGTCTCCCTCTATACTGGGCTCCTCTCTTCCATCTGGTTTGGTAAAAGGAATGAAGGTAGCTTTTCTGATTATAAAAAGCTGAGTCATTTGCTGGAGTGAGCATAGCAGAGGGACTGTCATTTATTTGTATAGAGAACAAAGGGAGATTGTGGACCACTAATATTGAAAAGAAGCATTAAAAGAAAAGGTTAACCACAGAACTATATAGACAAAGAGTGAACCCTAATGTAAACTGTGAACTTCAGTTACTAATAATGTCACGATATTGGTTCACCCGTTATAACAAACCCACACTAATGCACAATGTTAATAATAGGGAAACTGTGTGTGTGTAAGTGCGGGGGGCTGGGGGAGTAATATGGGGACTCTCTGTACTTCTTGTACAATTTTTCTATAAACCTAAAGCTGCTCTAAAAGTGCAGTTTATTAAAAGAGAAAAGGAAGACAGGGTTAGGAGTAGGGAGGAAGGACATCGGTTCCAGTACCCCAGTTCAGGTCTTAGCATCTTCCCTTGTCAGTTGTGTGACCTTGAGTAATTGACTGAAATTCTCTAAGTCTCAGTTTCCCTTTCTGTAAAATGGGAATAATAACGTTACCTACACAATGGGATTTTATTAAATGACTCAATATGAATGAAGTGTTTTGAATAATGCCTGACATTTAGAAAATTCACAATAAATGTTAGCAATTCTTATTAAACTTTGTACTCTGACATTTACTAGCTAAGGGTACCCGTGTAAGGGACTTGGTCTCTGTGCCTCAGTACTCTCCTCTATTACTATAAAAATGCTAGTAATACCTGATAAGCCTATTGTAAGGATTAAAGGAGCATACTGATTGTAAAGCCTCTGGTATGTCATAAGGGGTACAATAATTGCTTCTGATATGATGATGATACAATAATGCTAGTGGTGGTCAGAAATATATCTCTTTCCCTATTCAATATACCTAGTGTTAAGGCCTCTTTAACTGATTGTTTTGGCCAGAACTCAACAGTCTAAGGTGGAAATATTATCAATTGTATTTCTCAAAGGACAAAGGCATCCTGCTTATTGAAGCTTTTGAGATATCCCAAACAGTCCTTCCAACAGGTAAACTACATTATCCTGCAAAGTTCTGTTGGAGGACTACTAACCCTGCCTTTTAATGTTTATTCTCAGTACTGTTGTTCCACCATTCCCCTCCACATTCCCATGCAAGTTAATCCCAGTTCTTCAGACAGCTGGTTGGATAATGGGTTACCATTTTTATGTTGATTTGTAATTTCTCACTTTTTTTAAAACATATTTTATTGCATTTGAACATCAGCAACTTGCCTCATAGTCAGGGCACTAAAAGTACATACATTTTATATAAATAAACTGACTTGTCTAGAGTCCCAGATTATAGGGCTCTTCTGATGGGAATGTGAATCAGCATCCTTACAGATTTGATTGCTGTTACTTTTGGTGCTCAGCCATGCTCACCTCTCTATAGTGACTAGGGAAAAAAGCATACCAGGGCTCATTTTTAGATGTCACATATGGTACAAAGGATTGGTACCTCCCCATTTTACCCTCATCATTTTAGATGTGAATTGGTCAGTAAGTAAAAACTCATTCATTCAGTCAACCATTCAACAATTATTTACCAAGGGCATACTATATACAGGGCTTCGTTGTGGCTGTTGGATATACATAAAAGGATGAGGCAGATGTCGCCTCTGCCCTCATGAAGCTTACACTCTAAGAGAGACCCACAAAGTTGGATAACATCAGGAGGTGATAAATTCTATGAAGAAAAGTAAAGCAGAAAAAGGAGATAATAATGGTTTAAAATGGACAGTCAAGAACAGGTGGGGAGGTAGGCCTTGTGAGAGGCACAGGAGACATCTATAGACAGCATTTCATATCAAGGAGCTTAATCTTTGGGGGAGAAAAGACCATCTTCCATTGTCGCCTGAAAATAACGGTACATCCAAAGAGCTGGGTGGCACTGATGATGGGTAAGAGGAGTAACCTAGCGCCCTGTGCTGAACTAGTCCCTTCTTGAGGGAAGTTGAGGGATAAATATGATTTGTAAAGAAGGAAAGAACGGCAGGAAATTCCCTATGAAAGAAAGAAATGAGTAAATGCATACAATGGGAAAGGTTCATAGAGTGGGGGAACAGGCGAGGAGTACTAGGTCCCAACTAAAAAGAGGGGTGTATGATGGGAAGGAGGTGGGATGGATCAGAAAGGATGGGCTTGGGAAAAAAATAAAGCAGGAGAGTTCAGGACCAATACAATAGGAAATAGTAAACTATAAAAGATTCTTCAGCAGCAGAGCTACACAATGACAACTATTCAGACTGTAGATTCACCAATAGCAGGGTACAGACTATACTCAAGAAAGACCTGTTAGAGGGCAATTTCCCTGGTTCAGGGGTGCAGTAAATGTGGCACCATGAGGGGAACAGAAAGAACAGATCAGTAGGGGGTGCATTGCCAAGAATCCCTGGCAAGCCATTCTCATCTGAGTCAGAAGTGAATTCAAGAAGACTGCAGTGATCTGGACCCACTTGCCTCCAACAACCCCCTAAGCCTCCCTCCCCCCAATGCCTCCTCCAAGAACCTCCCACACAGACCAACCCGCAGACTGCACGCATCAAAAATTCAGTCTGGGCCAGAATTCAGTCATCTTACACAGGGGCTGTGATTACTAGGAAGAAATTATTAGCCATCTCCCTGGCTGTCAGTGTTGTAAGTATCTAAGGATGTTGCTATGACTACAAGGATATTTGGGCACAAAGGAGATTATGCAATTGCTTCTTTTATCAGTGATCTGTCTGGAGGCACCAACTTCGCCTGCTAGGGTCGACTCTCAGAAAACAGGGCTAAATTTTCCATCTGGAACTTTGACGTGCTGGATGTGACTTCAGCCTGGGCATGTCTGCTCTTGTCTGAAGGGCTGGATTGTGAAAAAGGTGAAGTTTTCCTGCTGCTGACCTTGCCACTCCACCCCACTCAGTGTGCTTTCCCCAGCAAGAAGTCCAAGTCCTCTCCATCACAAGGGAATTATTTGATTCATTTCAGTATGTTCCTTATATGCTTTTTCCAGTGTAATTGGCATTTTTAAAAGAGGAGCCTGAGAAGACAATTCTAAACCCAGGGATTAATAATGATGGACTCTCAGGTATTGAGACTTTGAAAGGGAGAGAAAAGTCCTATAGGAGCCACTCAAATAGCACATAGGTAACCATGTCTCCACCCACCTGCAGATCCTAAACAATTATATTTTCATAGAATATGTCTTTTTGTGAGGTAGGTTAATTTCAAAATAAGACCTGTCTCTCACCACCACAAATCAGATAGAAGGACAAGCAGAGAGAGGGAGTTCGAAGGGGAACCAGTCTCAGAGCAGGTGAGTGAGTCTCAGCCCTGATTTCTTCCTCTTTGCTGGTGTCACCCAGACAGAGATAAACTAGTCACTTTAGATCCCCGTCTCTTCATCTGCAAATGGAAATAACGAAAGATGCTTCAAGAGGTTTGTCAGCCAAGGAAAATGGATTCTACATCCTCTAAGACCTCTTCTAGCCCTCCAGTGCTTGGTTTCTGAAACGTGGTTCTCAGGAATCCCAGGCTCCCAGCTGCTGCCTGTCCTGAGTTCAGGGTACTCGGGTCCAGCCTTGGATGGAAGGAGAATGTGCCTCTCCAAGGTAAAAAAAAAAATAGAAAGAAAATCCAGCATCTTGCAGACTATGTTTATTGCCCAGAGTAGGCTCTTGCCCTAGACTCAGGCAGACCCTTTAAATGCTAGAACCTGTGGGTACATTAAAAAAAACAAACTAGCCACAAATTATTCTTAGATTAAATAGAGCAGCTCAACTCTTGAATCTAAAAGGCAATTACAGGAAGCATCCCTGCTACTTCAGTCCCTCACAAATGAATAAAATCAACCTCAGCAGAACCTGAGAGGCACTGGGAGGGTGAGTGAGGTTTCAGAGACACTTTCCAGTGGCTACGGGAGCTGGCCTGGGAGGGACAAATCCCTGATAGAGTCTGCCTCAGGTCCAGGCAGAAGGAGGGGCAGCTTGGATGATGGAATCTGAAGGACCAGGCAAAGCCCCACTCCATAGAAAATAAACTGCTGCCACTTATTCCACTGCTATAACCTCCATGTTGCGGGGTTCAAAGAGGTGTTTTTGTCCTTACAGACTCTTTTAGAGTTGCCATTATCCCTGGGAAAGGTCACACCTTAAGAAATTAGTGCTAACACAGGAACTATCAGCTACCCCCTCTCAGGGATGCAGCAGTCCCTGGAAGCAGGGACAGGTGAGAGGAGGCTGGACAGGACAATGGGTGGAGACAGACAGGACATAGAGAGAAGAAGGGTATCACCCAAGCAAAACCTGTGCCTTAGTTCCCTAGGCTGCTCAAAGCAATACCATGAAGTGGTCTAGCTTGAACAATGGGAATTTATTAGCTCACAGGCCAAGAAAACATCCAAATCAAGCCATCATCAAGATGATGCTTTCTTCCTGAAAACCAGTTGCCAGCAATCCTTGACTTCTCTGCCATATGGCAAGGCACATCGACTGGCCTCTCCTTTCTCTTCAGAGTTTCACTGATTTTAGGCTTCTTGCTTCTGTAGCACAGGTTCTCTCCATCTTTCTCTCATTTTCATTTATGAAGGACTCCAGTATATGATTAAGACCCATCCTGAATGAGGTGGGTCCCACCTTAACTGAAGTAGGCTCATTAAAAGGTCCTACTTACAATGGGTTTACGTCTACAGGAATAGATTGGATTTAAGAACATGTTTTTCTGGGGTATGTGCAACTTCAAATCACCACACCCTAGTTATTGAATTCTGTGCTACTGCAGAGTGGGGACCATGTTTTCTTCACCTATGTCCTCAGTGCATGGCACAAAGGAGGTGCTTGGTGATTTATTGTTTACTCCTAGAGAATCCTGGCTGTGATCCAGGCTTCTCATGCACCTGGTTCTCATCTTACTCCATAATACATCTTGAGGGACTCATTTTTTCCCCTGCTACGATCTTTCAGCTCAGCTCATCTGCTTTGTCTTTCACAGCATGTGTTCTTAGATTAAAACCTCCTGAAGAGGCATGTTCCAGCTGAGTGACCAAGTTCCTTCCAAACCCTAGATTTGTCTACTGGAAAGGGACACTGTCTTCCCCAAGGGCATGGCTGTGGGAGGAATCCAGTGTAGGGGACTCCCCAGCCAGCTAGATCAGCTGACTCAGGGCTGGGAAGCAGTGCAGGAAGGGCAGGGCAGGGACATGTCACCACCGGATTCCATCGACATCCAACCAGAGCTACAAAATCTGCCCAGTTCATCTCTGGGCCCCCACGCTGTGCAGGGTCACAGTAGGCCCTTAATGAGAATGTGGGCCTGGATTTGAACCTTTCTGTTTAGATGGTGAGAGTGGAGCAGCTGCTGTTTCTAGAGAAATATCTTGGGGCGTTACAGAGTGCTAACGTTGAAGTGACAAATGTTCTAAGGAAGAATATTTTCATCTTCCACAGACATTACAAAAACGTTCTGTTGCAGTTTAATCACGAGCTCGCCCACAGCAAACATTCCACAAATAATGTCTAGTTCAAGAGGCGGTGAGCTCCGCCTTCACAAATTTGGGATGCAGAGACAGCAGAGCTAGGAAGAGAGAACAGGATGATGAGGAAACAACTAGGCAGCCACCCTCACAAAATGTACCCAGCACTTTCACAGTGGACACGGCCAAACCACAGGAGCCACGTGGGCACAGAGGCACTCAGCCAGACACTGGGCAAAGGTCTTCTCTTCTCTTTAGGGTAGAGTCACAAGATCCAGGTTCCAGCCGGGTCCTAGTTGTAAGAACTTGTAAGCAGGCAAAACAACCTATTTGGGTCTCATGAAATGCTGAGAAAAAGGCTGTTGTAAAGAAGAGAAGGGAAGGGATAGGCTGAGACAAGACAAAAGAAGATATAGCAGGAGGTATGGGAGCACTTTGAAAGTTAAAAGTAGCAAGCAAATGCAAGGATGGTTGACTGTACAAGGCATAGCTGGATGACAGGAGTAACACGAACCTTGATTCAGAAAGCACTTTGACTTGTATTAATTTGCTTTACCTTACCGAAGCCCTGTGAGAGATTTACTGCTGGATCTATTTTACAGAAGGGAAGCTTGAGGTTGATAGATACAGGCTCAATTGTCTTAGCTCACTAAATCGGATTAAGAAATGGTCTTGGGGCAGGAGGTACAGAAAAGCAGAGACTTGTTGAGCATCTACTATATGGCAGACCCTGACTAGCTCTTTTGTTCACACAACTCATTTTAACTTCCAGTCTTCCAAAACAGTGAGGCAGGCATTTTCCTCAATTTACATATGAGGATTTTGAAATGCAGAGATTACATAATTGATAGAACTGACAACTGATGCTAGTAATGTCTGACTCGAACCCAGTTCATCCCGCTTTCCCGCACACCACACTTGGAGTGATGTAGGACATGAGTGAAGCCGACGTAAGCGTGCTTACTGTTCTGAGAACAACACTGACGCCAAATGGCAAATGTATTCATATGCCTGCCATTTGGACCGTGTGATCATCTACTCAGCTAACCTGAAGTGTACCTAACAAACAGTTTTCTAAATAATTAATTTTAGAAATGAGTTGTGGGGAAGGGTGTGCAAACCATTTAAAATATTAACTATTTTACAACTCCCCTATGTAATTTTAAAGTAACTGCTTGCCACAAACTGGTAGTTTGATTAAAGTTATTCTTACATCAGCATCCAAAGACTGCCACTTGGCAATCTGGAGAGATTTTAGATTTTAAAAGTCCTTACATAGCCACTGTGATTTAATGGAAAGAACAGCACTGAGAGGTAGGTTATATAGTAGTTTGGGAGTCATTGTGCCTGGTTCAGATTCCATTTTTTCTTCTTTCTAGGCAGACAAGTTAATGTAAACTCCCTAAGCTTCAGCTTCCTTATCTATAAAATGGAGCTAATAATAGTACCTACTTCATAGGGTTGTGGTCAGGTTTGAATGACTTTAATACAGGTAAAACATTTACCATGGTGCCTAGCATGTGGTAAGGTAATTGACAAGTAGTAACTACTATTCTTTCTGGTTCAAGACAAGAAATTAGGGTGAGTCACTTATCCTCTGTGAACCTTGTCTCCCTTATCTGTCAATGGACATCATATTACGACCACTTAGAAGTTCACTGCCTAATGAGATAATGTGAAACAACTTTGTCAGCCATACATGCTATACAACTACAAGGCATGGTTATTTTTCCAGTCTTTTCTTCTTAGGAGAGTAATCTGGTTAGAATTTTGACCAATGGAATGGACACAAAGGAATACAGGTGCTTCCCTAATAGCCATCCGCTGGTATGCTGCCATAGACCACTTCTGCCCTCTTCTCACTCAGGTATGAGTCATATGCTGGTCTACCATGGACTCCAAGCAGGAGAGTCATCTATGAAACTTTCCACATGGCCTTCTTAAAGTCCCTCTGCCATTATTATTGGTGGGGGAATAGAAGGAACAAATGCACAGCTGTCTCAAAACATTCTTCTCACAAGGTCTCTCCCTAAATCCAACTCTCTATACCCTTTTGACACCTAGTGTAGGTGAGGGGTTAAGAATTGTTTTTCAGAAACCTCTTTGTAATTTCTGCTGATAGTCACACACTTCCTTTGGAACATAGCATTGACCTTTGTGTCTCAGGGAAAACTCCAACTCTGACAGTCTGTTCCATGGGCATTCTACCCTAGCCACAAAGGCTTCCTAGACCAGGTTTCAAATGGAAAGGACAAATAACTTCTCTCTTATAGTGAGAGATGTGCCATAACCCGCCACAAACTTTATTTTTATACATTCAGACCCATTTTGTCAATGATGTCTTCTCAGGCCAGTTTCCTTTTGATTCACTTTGTCATTAGTGAATGTGAGTCCTGTCTTGCTCTGACACAGTTTATGGAGAGGGTAACTGTTGCACTAGGAGTAGGAATCTGGTCTCAGGACTGACCTTCTATACAGCTCTAAATGAATTAGGCCTACTCTCTCGTCTGGTTGCAATCTGGAGGGAGTCATCATAATGGACTGCCTGAAGTTGTAAATAGAAAGTACATAAAAACTTCACTTGACACAGCCTGTCTCTCATTATTGCTATTCAGATTTTCTATACCATAAACTTTCTGATTCACATCATGGTAGAAGGCTGGAGGGTGCTGACTATAGAATCCCTTGACTAAGAGAGTTTGCCAACCACCATTCTCAGTAGTCAAAACTCTCTCAGAGAATTTAGCATATTATTAAAAGAAATCAGGATAAATACTTTATCCTTTCACAAGGTTCGGTAGACTGGGTTGTGTAGTCCAGAAAAGGCTTGTTCTTAATCTTGGTCTCTCTTCCTGTTAGGGTGAACCCATTGTAAATGGTTCTTGAAGATGTTATTTTTAGTTAAGATGTGGCCCAACTAAATGAGGTTGAGACTTAATTGGAATTACTGGAGACCTCAAAAGAAGAAGGTCACAGGATATAGAAGAAAGCTAGCAGTAACTCAGAAAAGAAAGGAGATGACATTGCCATGTGAGGAGAAAGCCAAGGAATCCTGAAGATTGCCAGCCAGCCAGTAACAGAATGCCACAGTTTTCAGGGAGAAAACAAGTTTTACCTAAAACTAAATACTTGACTACTTCTAGCCTCAAAACCACAAGTCAACAGATTCTTATCATTTAAGCCAACCCATTGCATGGTATTTGTCATAGCAACTAGCAAACTAAGAAATAAATGTTCCAAAGATGAACTATGAAACACCAAAGTCAGGAGATGTTTTACAAAAAAAAAAGAAGTCCAAGATTAAATAGGTTTGGGAAAAGCCCGCATATTCTTCCCTTCTCTTGGACATTTGCAATGAGTATTATCATGGTAAAAATTCTGAGAGGCATGCAGGAAAGAAATTCCTTCTTTATTTTATTTTACTTTTTTTTTAATTTTTTTGTGTGTGGGAAGGCACCGGGAACTGAACCCGGGTCTCCAGCATGACAGGCGAGAACTCTGCCTGCTGAGCCACCATGACCCGCCCACTGCTTCTTTATTAACCCACCATTTCCAAGCTGATTGGACCATCATAGCCTTTCATTCGTAGACAGAGTATAAATATCCTCTGGATGAAGTGGTTGTAGGGAAACACTGAAAGTTTCTAAGTTGCAAGACATCTAAGAGGTCACAGAAACCCATTCAAACACTTAGTTGGGAATATTTCCAGAGGTAACAAACCAAGTGCTGCACAGTGCAACACATTCCTCTGTTGAACAACTCCCATAATGTACTGGGATCAGTCATTATGGTAAGTCAGATAATGACAAAGAGCTCAAGCTTTAGAATCAGAAAGATCTGGGTTCACCCACCAATTCTTCCCTTCCTTACATGAGAAAATTACTCAACCTCTCATGGTCTGGGCCTCCTCAACTCTCACATGAGGATGGTAATGATGCCTGTCTCCCAATGTAGTGGAGAGAAATAAATAAAATAATCAATGTTAAGTGCTTGGTGTGGTGCCTGGTTCATAGGAAGTGTTCAATAAATGTTGACCATTATTATTATTAATCCTATACTTGCTTTCCCAAGCAGCACAACACGATTCTATTACCATTTCCACCTAGCAGTCCTTCAGAATTATAGGCTTCTGTTTCCAAGCAAAATACCCTATGCATTGGACAGTATAGTCTTGGTTCTTCAGCCCATTAGCAAAACCATTTGAGCATAAGTGACAAAATAAATGTATTTGTTAATAAAATACATACAGGTGCTACTTGTAGTACTAATTGTGTGTATTACAAAACACACAAAAATAATATTTTAAAGGATGAAATAAATAATAAGTTTTTACATCTTTATCTTGTTTCATAATAGACTATTTTAAGTGGCACTAAAAACTTGCTTTGTTCTCACTGTAATATATTATTAATCATGACATTTTAATATTGTCATAAGATGTGCTTCATGATCTTTTTAACCCTTTATGTAACACTAGTTAAAGTAATTCAAAGCTCGTTTCAGTGCTAGATTTGAATGGCTGTCAAGCAAAACTTCACAATAGGCAGGAAGAACCCCAGAGTTGCATTCCCCAAGCTGTCAAACTCAGTGATCAATCCTATATTTCTTTTATGCAAATATATTTTTTTAAATTCTGCTAGTAAATGTTCTTCCCTAACATCAATCAGATGTTCTTACAACCTACTTGGAAGATGTCACATTTTTCTATTTTTAATGAAAGTGTTCAAAACCAGTGAAAATACTTAAACAACTTAGAAAATCATATTTCCTTGTTTTTAAAATATGCAATATGAGAGATTTCATAAATGATGACATGCATCATTTTCAGCAATAAATTAACCATTTCCAAACGTTTTATCCGCATGCTCTCTCCACAGCATAAGTTTCTTTCAAATGCAGTCACATTCCTTTTCGTTACTAATACATCATCTTTCCATTAAAGATTCAAATTAAATGTATCATATTTGAAAATTTTATGCATTGTAGTGTTAGTTTTGATAGGCATGCACTACAAGAGAAAAAGTCAACAAATTTGAATCACTTGTCTTTTTGTAAACAATGCGTTGGTCATCTTTAATTCTGTCAACATTTCCTAATAATTTTCCATGAGGTGATCAACAAACCTCTAGGTGATAGGATGATCTAGACCCAGAAAAACCAGGACCCAGAGACTAAACAGTCTCAGACAGGTGCAAAGGGTGATCTAAGCAGGTTTTATCAGCAGGAAACAGAAGGAAATTGGAGAAAGGGAGAGGAAGAATCCAGGAAGTTCAGCTGTGGCTTCCAGAGGGTTACAAGGACCCGAGGAACACTGGGCAGCAGATAGGCCAGCCTACTTATGAAGGCCTGGACAAGGGAGCAGCATTTCCATACCCAAGAGAATTGAGAGAAATCAAGACATGACTCAGGTCCTGGGAAGAATTGGGAAACCAGGCAGAGTATCAGTTATGATAACTGGAACACAGGCTAGAACATGACCACAGCCATTACAGTTCTTAGGCATGGTACTAAGTATTTTATGGGCATCATCTCAGTCTCTTATGGAGGAACTCATCATTTCCCCAGGTTAAAAATGAAGGACCTGAGTCCTAGAGGCTTCAACTGGCATCTTAAGGCCATACATCTAAAAAGTGGTAACATCAGGATTTGAACCCAGATCCTCTCTGGTGCTGGAGCTGGCACATTTGAACCTATGCTACCCTCCTAGTCTGAACATGGGTCCAGCATCCCATTGCTAAACCAAGATACTAGGTCAAAAGAGACTCTGCAGCCAGGTGGATGGGGCTGAGCTCTTCAAAATGCTGCCCTGGGGCTCATTAAATTTTTCCTGATTGTTAAGGAGTCTGGTATCCATAGAGACTGAGGCAAGTTGGAACTGAATATTAGAGTTAAATAATCCCAGTTTGTAAAGCATAAGATTGTGAAGCCAGGAAACCAGGTTCTCACTATTGTCTCAAGTAATTCTTTACATAAGAAACACTTTAAATAGAGAGAGAAACTGAGTTTCTGAAAAGGTATGTGACCTATTCGGTGTCATCCATCTAGTTAGAGGGAGAGCACTTAAGTCCAGGGTCTCAAACCTTATGTCTAAGGCCCTTTTCATTGTCCCACAGCTTCTTACACAAGCTCCCATCTAGCTCCAAGAATCCGTGATTCTATATCTTGACAAATTTTTATTTAATGATACAGAAAGCACATTTTAGCATCCTTTATAATGGTGTATGTAAGGATACAAATCCTCAGTTAATGAGGATGTGTAGTTAATGAAAATCTCAACACTGGTGAGTCTCTTAAAGTAAGGAGTCTTTTCATATATGTAACTAGACATAATTCACTCTTCCCCTCCTTATTCATCATTTGCCTAATTTCTCCTAGAGTGGAGTGGAGGAAGGAGTCAACTTTATCTAGGAGACTAAAAAACGTACTTTAAAATGTAAAAAAAAAAGTCAAATGGCTGAGGTACAAATAAATTAATTCTCTATCATGGGGAAACCAATTTGAAGGTAGAGAAAGAAGTTTAAACCCTAAGCCTTGGCTACTAGCAAATATACTTTGGCAAAAATGAAAGACACTTAAACTAGGCTATTCTTGAGATATTGCTCCCTCTCTCATGTTCGGTTCTATCTGTCTCTTCTTCCCACCCTCCCACATGGTCTTCCATGGTCCAAATAGACACACTCACTTATCTTAGTTCAGGCCAGAAAGTTCTACATTCCCTAAGAGATCTGGTTTGCTCCTTTTCTACAAGCAGTCCTCCCTGACTACTCCATCTCACATTGCTCTCCCCTTCTCTGAACGTTTAAGACATTCACAGTCGATAGAGCAGAGGTTAGCACCAGGCCATTCTCTGAGGATTTCAGCTGTACTAGTCTTGGTTTTTCCATTGGCCTGCAAGCTCCTTGAAGACAGTGCACTGTTTTTGGCTTCCTCTCTTGAACAGGATGGAGGTTGTATTAGAAAAAAGACATTTAAACCATGCAACACATGCAAACGCACACAACTATTACCTTAAGGAAGAAAACAAGAACCACCAGCACTACTGAAGAGTAGTGAAAGTACTACCATGCTTTTGACAATGAACCTTAGAGCTGCAGAGTCACCTCCTAAAGAAAGGCAAGTGTATCATCCTTTCAGGCAGAAGGGCATAGCAGGAAAGGCATTAATAGTTACCAGCAATTGCAGGGATCACACTTAGTTCATCCTGACCAGTGAGCTGCTCACTTTCATTATTGCAGCCTGAAGACTAGGGAGAGTCAGGCACAGCCATGAAAGGTGTTAACAGTAGCTCAGAGTTTGAGGCTGGTCATTGAGAGGGGAGAAAAGTGAGCCAGCTACCTTTCTTTAAAATATCCATTTGCAGATCTTAAATTTGCTGACATTTTACCCCCAGGCCTTTACCTGTTTTTTAAGATAAACCACATTTGAGTGAATCAAAATAATTTTGCAGCAAACAGTCATTTAAGCAAAGCAAACCCATTGAAGACATAGAGCAACTAGCTGATTACCCACTTCCAGCCTCCATCAGACATGAATTTATTGATCAAAGGGGAAAAATGAATTGAAAACTAAGTGTTCATCTGAATTCCATTTCCTGAGTTATCTTGGGGTTATATATAGTTTCAGCTACAGAGTTATCACCAACAATCCATCTTGCTAGATGGTCACTAGATCTTTTTAAGTGTCTTAAACACAGCACTACTGGAATAATTTTAGCCATTTTTGCAGTGTGTTTGCTTTTCTATAAAGATCAAAGATTTCAGTGTGCTTCCACAGATATCTATAGATATCCCATAAGTATAGCGATTATGGAAGCTCATCTTTTTGGAATTAAATAATGCATTTGTACCATTCTCATTTGGCAATCATGAATTATTCCCTCCTTCAATTAAATAAAATTCTTATTGATTCACTATGCAAGATGGCCAGATTGCTACCCATATAATGTCAAATTAGTCAGGTGTAATGAACAACTCCTTGTACATTCATCTCTTGACAGCACATAACAAACATATTGCCTTGTATAAAGAGTTTAATAAACATCAAGAACATATTATACACCAAGCACCATACCAATGTTGGTTCTTTAGAAAAAAGAAAATTCCTGCCTTCTTTGCATTCACAATTTGCTTGAAGAGAAAGACCTTGAAAAAGAAACACAAAATGATGTATAGTTCAAAATTTTGACGAGTGCTAAAATGGAAATGTGCTAGAAAGAATATGGTTACTGGGATTAAATTGGGGGCCCTAATTTAGATTTGTTATCAGGGAGCTACTCTCTAAAGAAATGACATTTGTAATTCAACTGTCAAGGATGAGTAGAAGTTGGCCAGATGAGAAGACTTTGGAGGGTGAGCCTTCCAGATAGAACATGTGCAAATGCCAGAAGGCTGGAAAGAACTTAGTTTATCAAGAAACTAAGTGAAAGTTACAGGGCTGAAGAGCGTTGCAGGAATAGCATGAGATAATGGTGGAAGAACAGGCAGTAAGGAGCACAATTTTTTTTTCCAGAGCAATATGGGAAAGAACTAAAGCATTAAAAACAGAGGAGTAAAACTGTCTGATCTACATTTCTTAAAAAAGAACGTTCCATGTACTGTATGGAGAACTGACTGCAAGAGGGCAAGATTAAATGCATCAAGAACACTTAGGAGACTACTGCAGAAATCCAGAGGAAAAATAACAGTGGCTTGTTGGAGAACAGTATCAGTGGAGATGGGAGGAATTGAGTGGAATCAAGAAATATTTTGGAAATGGACTCAAAGAGGACTTTGAGATAGATGAATGTTGGAAACTGAGGAAGAAGAAGTATGACTATCACATTTTTAGCAAACCATTGATAGATGATGAAAGTATTCATAGGGAAGAATTGAGGAGGAGGAGTATTCATAGGAAAGTATTCATAGGGAAGAATTGATGAAGGTGGTAGTGTAGGGAAAAGCCTAGTTTGCTGTGCCAATGAGACACCAAGAAGGATGTGTCAGGTAAGCTTTAATTAGAAATATAAAATTAGATCTTAGAAGGCAAATATGAACCTGGAAGTTATCAGCATGTTAATAGTTCTTAAGTCACAGGAAAGACGTGTCCAAATTATTGAGAAAAAAAGGCAAGAGGCCTAGAGTACAGTAGAGGAGCAGGGTCAACAATGAAAGCTAGAAAGGAATAACAGAGGAGAAGGAAGAAAACCAGAAGAGTGCAATGTGATAGAAAATAATAGAAGAGAGAGACAAACCAATGTACTAAATGTTCTTTAGAGGGCTAATCAAATAAGAATTAAAAGTGTTCATTAGATTTGCTGGTTAGCAGGTCGGTGGGTTTTTGACATGATAAAATGATTTCGGTGGACAGGTGCAGGAGGAAATCAGATTGGAGCGGGGTGAAGATGAAGAAGATATGAGAAAATTAAGATGGCACATGCAGACAACTCTTCCTAGAAACATGGCCATGGAAGAAGAAACAGAAAAAGGCTTGGGCTGTAACTAGAGAAAAATATGAATTAGAGGGAGAAAGCAACCATCTATGAGTCCATGTAAAAATGTGAAATTCAGTGCAATTTGGTATCTCTCTTAGCCTAGGTTCTCCAAGAAATGTTTAAGCCAAAAAATGAATGCAATGAGTTTATTCTGGAATATTTTTATTCCAAACCCAAGGAAAAAGATTGTTGTCTAGGAAGAGGGAAAGAAGGAAAGCCAAATCAAGGATATATTTTCAAGATGATCATCACTAGGAAATCGTGGCTTAATCGGGCTAGTGTTCACCTAAAATGTCAAGCAAAATATATCTCAGAATTGTTCCCCAAGGAATAGAAGAGGAGAGTTCACCATTATGCAAGAGTTGCCTAATAAGGTGTTAACTCCCTCACACTTCCAGATTTGGAAATACCTCAGAATGGTTGAGCACGTTCCTATAGGTGTCCTGCTCGATGGTGAGAGAGAAGCCCAGGACAGAAAATGAGAGACATCAAGTGCAGATGAGGCAAATATCTGACAAGTTAAATCTGTGTGCAGCAGTTGCCATGGTAATAGCTGGAGTAAATGATTAACCAAGAGGTTTTGTGGCAATGCATACCAGGTGTCTGGCATAATTTCTACCTCGGTGTTCATACTGTCTGCATCCTGTCCATTCTGGAGAGATAAAATGACTTGTGTCTTGTTTATGCCAAATTTGGCATGCACATTCTCCTAATTTCTGGCCTCCAGATCTCCCTGCCCCTGTTTAGGACTTATTACCCCTGATACTAGCGATACCTATCAAGTAAGTTAACTGAAAAAGGGTTTTGAGACATTCTTGGGAACAAGAGCAAGAAAATGTTTAGAAACATCCAACCAGTTAACACAATATTTTATGAACACATGCTGCATTCCAAACCTGCATACAGAGGTGTGGTATTGTCAGAGAATATTAAATATGGCCCCTGCACTGATATCTCATTAAGGGATACAACATAAACACATGGGAAGGCATCTAAAAATAATAGAAGGCTAGATATGATCAGATACCAAATGTGGAATAGAATAGCATCGGGCTAGTGGGTTTTTAAGGTTAGAGCAATGTTTCTGTTGGGAATGTGTAGACTATCAGGCACTATGGAGAACAAATTTAAAAGTTACTTGTTTTAGTAGAAGCTTCAAACTCCAAAGGTTAACAGAAGCTATCACTGAACTGTGAGACAATACCGATTTTTATTTTCTTCTGGAGATATTTTCAATATTCTTCCATAAGTCCCATAATAAATATGTATTACTTTTGTATTCAAAGTATATATTTATTTTTTAAAATAATCAAAGGATGCAGAACAACTGATATTCTCTTACATTAATGGTGGGAATGCAAAATGTTACAACCACACTTTAGAAAATAGTTTGCCTTTTTGTTTAAAGTGAAACATACAATACCATATGATCCAACAATCTTACTCCTCAAAATTTATCTATGAAAAATAAAATCTTACATTGACACACACACACAAAAAAACCTGTACAAAAATTATTAAAGCAGACTTTTTTTTTTTTTTTTTTTTAACATGGGCAGGCACCGAGAAACAAACCCGGGTCCTCTGGCATCACAGGCAAGCATTCCTGCCTGCTGAGCCACCGTAGCCCACCCCAGAATTTTTTTATAATCACAAAACTTGGAAACAACCCAGAAATGACCTTCGACTGGTAATTGGATAAACAAACTGTGGTATGTCCACAACATGGGATACTACTCAGCAATAAGGAGGAATGAACTAAATGATACACACAAAATGAAATGATGTCAAATGCATCATTGTAAGCAACTCAAAAAGTTGTACATTCTATCATCCCATGTATATGGCATTACAGGAAAAGAAATTATAGGAACAGAAAAGTGATGAGTGGCTGCTAGGGATAGAAGATAGAGGAAGAGGTGAACTACTGAAGTTCAGTACCAAGGAATTTGAGGGAAGGACAGAACTAGTCTGTATCTTAATCATGGTGGTAGTTATACAACTATATGCATTTATCTTACCAAAAAAAAAGAAAACAAACTATCTCAACACCTAGACTTCTACACCAAAAGAGTTCATTTTTTCTGTACATAAATTTTACATGAATAAACAACAAAACAAATTCTCTGTACAAAAGGATATTACTTGCCTCTTTCCCCAAATAAAAAAGGGCTGTTGAAGTAGTCAAAAGAGTTGAGCAAGATAGAGTGTACATAGATCATTGGGATCAAGAGAGATGAAAACATTTGAGAGAACCAATAGGTAGGATTCACTGACTCTGAATATAAAAGCAGAGAAAAGACATCACATTCTACTCAAGGATTATAAACCCAAAACACTCATGGTCTTTCATAATAATGGGCACAAGCAATCTAAAACTAACTCTGGTTTAGGCAAGCAACATAGTAAAGGGATGGGGTAGAAATAATGGAAATATTCTTAGTAACTCACAGAAATGAGGGAAATGGTCATACCATATGACCCAACAATCTTACTCCTCAAAATTTATCCATGAGAAATAAAAACTTATGTTGACACACACAAATAAACAAAAAAAACCTGTACATAAAAAAAAAAAAAAAATGAAGACTGCTATGTCAGATACTTCTCATGTTCCATGTGGAAATTTTTTTTACCATCACTGTGGCAGCCAGTCCACACATATTTCAACCAACCTAATGCAGGTGCAACTGTACAGTGCCTAGCCTGGCCTCGTCCAAATCCCACTTCCTGACCTGGGGACTCCACCGTGAGGAGGCCCAGCAGGAACTTACTGGGCCCTCACAAATGCACAATACAGAAGAGTTAACACCATGAGAACAATTTTAACCAATAGGAAATGGAAGTCTATGGATAAATGCGTTCACCTAATAGCCTCAGACCATTTCAGAGGTCCATTTTATAAATCTCCTCAGACAAGTCCTTGGGATTAAGAACTAGTCACAGGTAGTAGTGGTCAACTTGTTAACTCGTCCTTGTGTTGATTAGCTTTCCTCCTTTGTTTCACTCTCCTTGTCCCAAAACCTCTGAACTCGTTCACCCTTAGGCTCTCCTTCCTGGGGAAGCCAGGCCAAGACCAGCAGGGTTGGGAGAGATTCCAGGATAGCTCTGGAAGTTTCAACCAAAGGGATTTCTGGACCATCTCTTAAGGGTGATGGTGCCCAAAGACCCAGCTCTAATCAACCTCCAACCAGTTCCTAGGAGAGTCAGAATGGCCCAGCTTAGTTTATATGTACACCCTGGGATCTCATGCTTGACTCTCAACAGGATCACTTGGAGTAGGGAAGGGGCAGTTTTCCAAAGAGACAAGGAGGTAGGAAATAGGACATAAGTTGAGGGAAATTCTATTTTCTAGTTCTATATTGTTCTTGGATCATGGTAACGTATTTTCTTCTTTAAACAAAAGTGTGCATTGTAGCATACTAGCCCTTCTGTGCTTGAAGTGTAAATTTCTTTTCTCTAAGGAACCAATGCTTACTAGACCCTGCCTGGAACCTTAAAATAGGAATCATAAACATGATTATGGGATTTTCTGGTAGACTTTTCTGATAGGTGAAAAATTGATACTTTTATTTTAGAAAGATCATACTCTTACAATTATTAAAACAGCCAGCTTCATTTTTTTTCCCTCACTCTTGTTTTGTCTCTCTCTGTAGGTTAATATCCAACACAGGTATTAAGCATTTGCCAGCTGTTCACAAGATTCAATCTCTCCAAAAGGTTCTACTGTAAGTTATTTTTTTGAGTGGTTACCAACTCTTTACTCAGTAACTGTCTTTCTCAACAGCCTCTGATCCTCTGATATGCATTGTGCAGTCCCTGTCTTGCAAATGTGTTGCTCTGGGTAGCAGGTTAGCAGATGTAGGACAGTAAGCAGCAAGCATCCTTAGTCTTACCTGCAGGCCGGCTAATCTCAGTATGGAGAAAGTCAACAGTCTCCTCAATAAGAGTGTGTAGTCAATGGAGACAGCTCTTGGCAAATCAGAAAATCTCTACTTTATTCATTATTTGATGCTTTATATAGCCATCCCCCTACAACCCACATATCTTCTACCATCCTCTTCTCTCTCTTCCTGAACTTTGATGCTTCCTGAGATGTAAAGAAAATATATGACAAACGAATTCACACTAAAATGTTGCGATATAATGTGTTTGTCTTTTTCCAAGGTATCTGTATTTTGAAAAAGGAGAAGGGCAATGTGAAACAGCCAGTTTGTTTTCTATAGTGAACTTGTAAGAATCTGGACAGAACCCAAAAAAAGGGTGGGGGGAGTGGTGATGGGTATAAGGAGCTAGAGAGAGAGAAAAAGAAAAACAGAGGCTTCTTCCCTAAATTTCTCAAATTGTTCTGATCAGTTAGGTGTCAGGTCTTACCTGACAGGGAAACTTGATGGGAAGATGATGAATATCAACAGAAAAATAAGACTTTCTCCATTCTCTTTCAGAAAGAAAAAAAAAATTGATGATAAAATTGTTTTAGGACCCAAGGAAGGAAGGAAAAACTAGTTTTAAGAAGGGATAGGAGTGAGATGAAGACCCAACTAAGGAGGGTAGAGATATTTGGCCTGGAGTAAAATGTTGACTCAAGTGTCTTTGTCATATTAAACAGCAATTGTACAGGCAAGAATAATAAAAATGTTAGAGAGAACCCTAACACTGTGAGATTAGCTAAAAACCTACAAAGACAACACACTGCGTGTCTGCAATTCCATTGTTAAGAAAAATTGATGTCCTAGAGATAAATTAGAGGCCATTGTTTCCAAAACATTGAGCTCATCAGCTTTTAGAATAATCATTGTATTAAAACATTACCTCAGCCAAGAACCACATCGGGCCAAATAAACTAAATGTGGGAAGGTTAAATGGTGAGGCTGACATAAGTATCTAATTTGTCTGTACTTTCTTCTAGAGACATTCAAGATAACATAAATATCCATGCAATTGAAAGAAATTCTTTCATGGGGCTGAGTTTTGAAAGTGTGATTCTGTAAGTAAGGAAAAAAATCCAACCTCATAACATTTGAGCTTTCATTTGATGATCTCTTTCTCATAATTGAATGCTCCTTTTTTGTTTGGATAACTTTGGTTTTTTCGCCATTTAAGTCACCCTCTGGTTCTGTTTTTCTCTCATTTCCCATCTTTACATTTCAGAATCACAACATGGAGTCATGTTAATAATTTATGATTCTCTGGTGCGATTCAAGTATTTAAAATTGCTCTTTGAATGATGGTCTCCTGTGATGCAACATCTGTTCCAAAGACAGAATAACTCATGCATCAATAAAGCTAGTTATTGCCTGGCAAGGCTTCTGTTGCCCATAGAAAAAAACTAGGAAGGAGGCTGAATCAGGAAGTCATGGCTAGTCTCATAACCATTCCTACCAGCTCCTGTTCCAGCCCAAGGTGAGCATAAGATGACTTCTCATTTTCTCAAAACAATCACTTTTTAATACATTAGAGTTACTCACTCTGACTTTTCACATATACTCTGTGTCATAAATAAACTATCTTCTAATCTTTTGTGCCTGGAGCCAACAAGGCAGTTTTCTCACTTACCAGGATGGCCAGGAAATAAAGGCTACCCAAGTGTTCGCCAGATCTATGAAAGTCAGAGATGCAGAATAACATCTGAGGGCTCGTAATTGCAATTACATCTATAAGGAAAGCATTTCATCTATTTTTTAAAGTATTGTGTTTTAAATATACATATAGCGGGGGTGCACCAGTGGTTCAGTGGTAGAATGCTTACCTTCCATGTGGGAGACCCGGGTTCAATTCCCAGACCATGTGCCACACCACCATCCCCCCAAAAAATAAATATACATACCAGGTTGTGTTTTTAAAAATATAACAGTATATCCAAAAGGTAAATTCCAGTCTAGAAATAATTTTAGCCTTTTTCAAAGCTATATGACTCAGAAGTCCAGCTGTTTAAAAAAAGAGAGCTATGAAAAGGGCAAATAGTAGACATGGATGAGAAACACTTTGATGAGTTAAGGAATTTTGTGTAAAATTAATTAGTTAGAACAATAAAAGCTTTGAAAACAGACTAGCAGATGAATTAGATATTTGAAGGCAAAAATAAAATAAAAGCAAAGGCATGTATTGAGAGCACAAAGTATTAGGACAAAGATTACAGGTAATACCTATTCCTTTTACACAATAAACTCATGCTCCTTGCAACATGTATATGAGGCATGTGTTGCAATGAGGTGATGGGCTATGGGAAGGATGAAAGGAAGGGAAAGCAGAACTAATAAACTAATAAAATTCAAGCAGAATGAAATGTATGCAAAATAAAAGAGTAAGCAATTATTATAAGGGTAAAAGAATTCACTTTGATTGGTGTACAGTGTGAGGGTTGAAGGAAGGCTGAGAAAGGGGGACTGTATTTAAGTTGAGCTTTAAAAGATGAGTGGGGTTTAACTGGAGAATTGGCAAATGGCAAGCAGAGGGAATAAAATAAAGTCATGAAGGTATAAAACATAAACACTGGTGGTTTGGGGGCAATAGTGTATATCTGAGTAGCACCAGTCCCCTGGGTTGTAAACAAAGGCAACAGTAAAAGAATTCCTGGACTACATCATGAAGGGAGATGGTCAGTGACAAATGTGATCAGTTGTACCTGGTTATTTGTGTCTTTAAATCTTGATCTAAATGTACATGTCATTTTTAAACTTATTGATTTTAAAATAATGTTGTAATATGACAAATTTATTAATAATAAAATATTCATTTTTATGGGAAATATGTAATTAGGAGGAAGTGTACTACTATCATTTGCACAGCTTTGCATATTGACACATCCTTTTTGGCCAGACCATAAGACTTAGGCAAGGCATCCTGATCTACTGAGCTCAATTCTCCCCAGCTGGAGGTAAAGTCTCCGAGGAAATAAGAACTGCCCGAGGTAGCTTTGCAAACCGAAACGTACAAAAGAACTGTGCAAACTCCATCCACTTCTCACTGATTTCTGCTCATGGACTGTGTGATTCTCCAGAATTTAGGAAAATACTTTCTAGGAGAGGATAGTTTTAAGAATCAACACTTCTCAGACATGTCACTAAAAGGTAGACTCGCATTTATGAAAACATGATCCATTTTTCTTACCTCTGCTTGTCCTTAATCCGATAGGTGAAAAACCAGAAGATTTATACTCAACATAGCTTAAGTCTCCAACTGCTCTTTGTTTGGGTGTTACATCTGCCTCTTCAAAATCCTGAGGCCATGTTCTCAAAATAAATTAACTAATCAAGTGATTCTTTAAAACAGCCCCAAAATAAAGGATTATGAGACACTTGGCTATTGACTCAGAGAGAAATAAGCACTAAAAGCCCATCCTGTAGAGGAGTCTGAGCCCTTCCCAGTCCACCCTGTCCCTAAAGGTAGAGCATCCAGGAAAGCCCTAGCTAGGGCCAGCCAGCAGAAACACCTAATTTTGAAGAAATGGCACATGTGTGACAACTCCTAGCACCCTCCACCCCACCTCCATCCCCACAAGAGGGGCTCACTTCATGTGTGTCCCCTCCTATCCTCAGCCTGCTCCCATCTCACTGCCTGCCCCTCCGAGATTAAAAGATTTTTAATCGGCCAGGTCCTCCCAACATCTTCACTCTAGGTTGAGGGCAGGCCCCTGAACCTCTACTGAGTGAACGCATTGGTTTTGTCCCAAGAGATTCAAAATTACTAAGAAGAATCCTTGCTCCTCTTGTTCCTTAGCTGAAGCTTTGATAGCAGTTTGAGCACACTGGCTAACATAAACCTGAAGCAGGAGTACTGCAAATAATTTGGTTTTTGTGTGATGAGACTTTTTTAACATTAAAAAAATTCTACCCCAATTCCCCACATAAGATCAGTTGACTGAGAAAATTCATAACCTAAAAGAAGCCTGTTTTCATTTGCTAAAGCTGCCAGAACGCAACACACCAGAGATGGATCAGCTTTTAATAAGGGGATTTATTTGAATAAAAATTTATAGTCCTTCAGAGGAAAGGCAGCTAGCTCTCATCTGAGTTTCTCTGTCACATGGGAAGGGACATGGCAACGTATGCTGGCCTTCTCTCCTGGCTTCTGGGTTCCAACGGCTTTCCCAGGGGTGATTCCTTTTTGCATCTCCAAACTGGGCTGAGCCACAAGTGCAAAGATGAAATCTGCTGAGCTGCTGAGCTCTCTTCTGACCTCTCTCTTTTAAGCCTCCAGCTAATTAAATTAAACCTCAGTCAATGTGGAAGGCACTCTCCTTAGCCCACCGCAAACGTAATCAGCCATGGATGAATTTCACAACTGATGATTTAAGTCCACAGAAACAGAACAATGGGGCATCCTCACCTGGCCAAGTTGAACCCAACTATCAAAAAGACCAATCTGATTACAATAACTCTTTTAAATTATTTAGTATTTTATTTAATCTTAGAGACATCTATATGCACCATATAGATGTGCAGGAAATATCTTTTTTTACGGAAAAATAGATGGTGCCCATATGGATTTGCACACCCCTTAGGTTAAGGGTCAGCCCATGGGACCAAATCTAGCCATAAGCTAAGAATGGTTTCTACAAATGAACATCTGCAAAGCCATATGATGATAGCTGATGTGATGATAGGAAACACTACCTTTAAACATAAAGTAAGCAAAATGTTATCGTCCCCCAAACAGAATACCATTCTTCTTAATGATAGACCTGTATTACAAAAAATAAACTGTACTCCAATTATAATTACATTTTGAATTTTAAAATTATGGAAATATGTTTATCTGTTGTTATATAAAGTTCCTATATCATGTCCTCAATTTCGTCTCTTGGCCCACAAAAATCTAAAAGATGTTCTATCTGGTCATCTGCAGAAAAAGTTTATAGCCCCTTTTGTTTGATCCAAAACCTCTAGGGTTAAATTTGACTGCTTTCTGACTCTCACTACCCTGCACAGGCCCACAAATAAGCCAGGCAATCAGATGTGCCTATTAGGAGAGGCTTTCTTGTACGAAGGTGGGGGCAGGATGGGGAGGGGACCTAGCCACTTCTTGGCTGCCAGAACACCCTAATTGTTTCTTAATGTTTTAAAAGATATACCCTGCTCCTCTCTGGATTTTTTTTAGCTAAAACAAGTTTTCTGGAGGAGGAAAAAAGTGCAATCTCTCTCCCGTGATTTTAAACTTTTCCAAGTTATCCACCGCAGCCCAGGAAATAGTCAAAGTCCTGAAGACACAGGATCTTCCCTGGGTCAGGTTTTTGAACAGAGTTATTTGTAAATTCACTGAACCTGACAATCAAAAAGACCTGACTGCAAAACAGGAGCAGGCAATCAGAGGCTGTTGGGACTAAACTCTCCCAACCTTGGATTTTTTATTTTGTTTGCAGATGCACCCAGGAGTAGAGCAATGTGGAGTTGTCAGCCCAAGTGTCCTTGGGCTTCCCTGTCCAAACAAACCTGCATACTGACCTTCTTAACACAATCAGGGTGACTGTTCTAGCCCCACTCCAGCATCTCCTCCCATGTCCTCTCACACCACCTCATTCTGCCACAGCCCACATGCTTTGTAATTGACTTCTTTTCCTTTCTGCCCTAACCCAGAGCCTCTACAAATCTCTAATAACCAGGTCCCTATGGGTCATAGGAGATGTTCGGGTTGTCTGACAGCTTAATTAGATCACTTTTTGATGACAGCTAGGCCTGCCGCTATGGGTGAGCACGGGTGAAAGGCTCAAAGCATTAGAGACAAATGACAGCGTTCTTATGCTGCCTTATAAGCACTTGTTCGATAATTCTATGACTTCTGTCCTTTAGGATGGGGAAAGATCTTGATTTGCCTCCTCTGTGGTGTCTTTTCTGCACATGGATGCTATATGCCAAGACCCTAGAGGATCCTAGCTGCTGTGCCTCTTGTGCCCTTTTTTTTTTTTTACATAGGCAGGCACTGGAAATCGAACCCGGGTCTCCAGCATGGCAGGCGAGAACTCTGCCTGCTGAGCCATCATGACCCACCCTCTGTGCCTTTTTAAATATTAAATTTCATTTATTTTTTTCAATATGAAATACATATACATAATGCAAACTTTAAAAGTTACAAAAGGTTATACAGTGATAAATCAGTCTCCCTTCCACCCAGCGTTAAGTTTGGGTATTTTACTTATGCCACTACACAATGCTAGCTGATCTTGCCCCAGTGCTTCCAATTATGAAACCCCTGTATTGTTTTCATCTGATATTACTGGCTTTTTAATGGGCCCTTTATTTCAGGTGGCTGAATAAGAATGGGATTCAAAAAATACACAACTGTGCATTCAATGGAACCCAACTAGATGAGCTGTAAGTAGCCTTGACTATTCTTCCAAGCTATTTAGAAGGAAATGGCTCTTGTAACAGTGATATTTATGTGGCTTTATGTTTCTTCCTTTCCTCATCTCTGTCCCTAGCAATCTAAGTGACAACAATAATTTGGAAGAACTGCCTAATGATATTTTCCAGGGAGCTTCTGGACCAATCATTCTGTGAGTAGCTCCCCCCATTTCTCTGTGTACAAGCTCTGTGTGTAAAGTCAACTCTGCAATTCAGAAAAGACTCTGGATTAGTCAGCCTTCTCCAGAAGAATAAGACCGACAGGACACATAAGTAAATATTTAGAGATTTATCGTAGGAATTGGCTCACACTACCATGGAGATGTGCAAGTCCAAATTCCTATGGCAAGACCAAGTTGGAAACTCAATGAAGGCTTCAGGGAGCTCCCCAGGAGAAGCTGATTGGCTGGAGTAGAGAAATTGTCTTCTCTGACTGCAGAGATCATCAGTTCTCCCTTTAAAGCCTTCAACTGACTGGATGAGGAGATTCCTCTCATTGATGAAAGCCACCTTCTTTGTGTATTGTAGATGTAATCAGCCATAGGTATAATTAACTGACTAATAATTTTAAATCCATAAAATACCCCCACAATAACAATCAGACCAGTTCTTGCTTGACCAAACAACTGGGCACTATAACCTAGCCAACCTGACACATGAACTGAACCATCACAGCTACTAAGACAGCTGGTGATCAAGGTCATTTTTTTTTAGTAGGGAAGTGATGAGTTGGCAAAACAATTACATATGAAATACAGGATTCCCGTATACCACCCCATCACCAACACCTTGCATTGGTGTGGAACATTTGTTACTATTAATGATAGCACTTCTTAAATTAATTGTACTATTTTTTAAAACAGTAGTTACCTTTGTTACAGTTGATGAAGGAAAAGTTCTAAAATAGTTTTATCATCCACTACTTATATTAGGTGTTTTTTTCCCATATGCCACCCTATTATCACCATTTCATATTAGTATCATATGTATCTTATAATTCACAAAAGAACATTCTAATAGTTGTACTAATAACTATAGTCCATCATCTACAATAGGATTCACTGTATTGTACAGTCCTATAGTTTATCTTTTAATTTTTATTTTAGTAATATATATATCCTAAGGTTTCTTCTTTTAACTACATTCAACTTACAGGTCAGTGCTATTGACTACACTCACAATAAAGTGCTACCATCACCACCACCCATTTATAAACCTTTACTACTAGCCTAAATAGAAATTCCGTACAAGTGGCAACTCCCCATTCTTTAACACCAATCTATTTCCTGTTAGCCTATATTCTATGAGTTCGTTTGATATAATTAGTTTATAATAGTGAAATCATATAATATTTGTCCTTTTGTGTCTGGTTTATTTCACTCAGCATCATGTTCTCAAGGTTTACTCATGCTGTTGCATACATCAGAGCTTCATTCTTTTTTATAGCTGAATAATACTCCATCATATGTCAATACCACATTTTGTTTATCCATTCATCGATTGATGAAACCTTGGGTTGCTTCCATCTTTTGGCAATTTTAAATAATGTTGTTATGTACATCAGTGTGCAAATATCTGTTTGAATACCTGCTTTCAGTTCTTCTGGGTATATATCTAGTAGTAGGATTACCGTATCATATGGTAATTCTACACTTAGCTTCTTTAGAAACCACCAAACTAGGCTCCACAGTGGTTGCACCATTTTGCATTCCCACCAGCAGTGAATGAGTTTCCTATTTCTCCACATTCTCTCCAACACTTGTAGTTTTTAAAAGTAGCCATTCTAGTAACTGTGAACTAATATCGCATTGAGGTTTTGATTTACCTTTCCTTAATAGCTAGTGATATTGAGCATATTTTAATGTGCTTTGTAGCCATTTGTATTGCTTCTATGGAGAAATGTCTATTCAAATCTTTCATCCATTTTTAAATTGGGTTGTTTTGTTTTTATCATTGAGTTGTAGGATTTCTTCATATATTCTGGATATTAAACCTCTATCAGATATGCAGTTTCCAAAGATTATCTCCTACCTCCAACGGTAGGTTGCCATTTCACTTTTCTCACAAAGTCCTTTGATGCACAAAAACTTTTAATTTTGAGGAGTTCCCATTTATCTATAACTTCCTTCATTTCTTTTGCTTTGGGTATAAAGTCTAAGAAACCACTGCCTACCACAAGATCTTTAAGAAGCTTCCCTACATTTTCTTCTAGAAGTTTTACAGTCCTGGATTTTATACCGAGGCCCCTGATCCACTGAGTTAATTTTGTATATGGTGTGAGAAAGGGTTCTCTTTCATTCTTTTGCATATGGATACCCAGTTCTCACAGCACCATTTGTTGAAGAAAATATTTTTTCCCAGTTAGTGGATTTGGCAGGCTTGTCAAAAATCAATTGGCCATAGATGCAGTGGCCTATTTCTGAGCTCTCAATTTAATTCCATTGGTCAATATTCCATCTTTATACCATAACCATGCTGTTTTGACCAATGTAGCTTTTAAATATACTTTTAAGTCAAGAAGTACGAGAACTCCAAATTTATTTTCTTTCAAGTTGTTTTTGGCTATTCAGAACCCCTAGCCTTTCCAAATAAATTTCATAATTAGCTTTTCCATTTATGCAAATGAGTCTGTTGGAATTTTCGTTGGGCTTGTGTTAAATCTATGACTCAATTTAGGTAGAATTGACATCTTGATGATATTTACTCTCCTAATCTATGAACCTGAAATGTCCTTCCATTTATTTAGGTCTTCTTTTAGCAGTTTCCTGTGTACAAGTCCTTTACATCCTTGGTTAAATTCATTCCAAGATATTTGATTCTTTTATTTGCTATTGTAAATGGATTTTTTTCTTGATTTCCTCCTTAGATTGTTCATTACTAGTGTATAGAAATGCTACTGATTTTTGCATGTTGATCTTGTATCCCAAAATTTTGCTAAATTTGTTTATTAGATCTGGTAGCTTTGTTGTAGTTTTGGGGGGGACTCTCTATCTATAGGATCATGTCATCTGCAAATAGTGAAATTTTTACTTCCTCTTTTCCAAGGGCAAGGTAGCTGTCTTGAACCAAGGGCAATTTCTGGTTGCATGTGGTTTTCAATTGCCCTATATAGTAGTTCCCAAATGGAACCACCAAGTGGTTCCATCATGTGGTGGTCTTATAAAAACACAGATTGACGATCCCCAGAGTTTCTGATTCACCAGGTATAGAGCAAGGCCTGAGAATTTCCATCTCTAACAAATTCCCAGATAAAATCGATGCTGCTGGTCCAGACAGGATTCTTTAAGATCACTGCCCTAGAACCAATGTTAAATTGGGAAACAGACTCCTTTCTCCAAAATATACCCTCCACAAACTAACTGTGGTTAGTCGTTTGTCACGAAAGATATGTGCATGGGATTTGAAAGGGTTAAGAGCGGGTACCCAAACCAATGATGGTTCCTTTCATGAAGGCATAGTTTTGAGTTGAGTGAGAACAGGGCTACTGAAACCTGAGGTTACAAAGATGAGCTGTATCATTGCTATGTGAGTTTGCAAGCTGCCAGAATGCAATATACCAGAACTGGAGTGGCTTTTAAAAAGGGGAATTTAATAAGTTACAAGTTTACAGTTCTAAGGCAATAAAATCGCCCAAATTAAGGTACCAACAAGAGGGTACCTTAATTCAAGGACGGTCCATGGTTAGGAACACTTTTGTCAGTTGGGAGTCATGTGGCTAGTATCTGCCTCTCCAGGTTCTGTATATGCTTAATATCTCATGGCAATGTCTGCAGTTCCAAACATCAGTGTCTTTGTTCTCCACGTGTCCACATCTGTGTCAGCTCTGCTGTAAAGTTTTTGTTGGCTCTGAGGTTTCTGTCATTTCTCTAGGCAATGTCGTTTCTCCAAAATGCTTCCTCTTTTAAAGGGTTCTGATTAGCTATTCAAGACCCACCTGGAATGGTGGAATAACACCTCCATCTAATCAAAAGCTAATGCATACAATTGGGTGTGTCACATCACCATGGAGATAATCTAATCAAAAGATTACAACCTACATTATTGAATCAGGATTTAAAGAAACGGCTGATCCCACAAGATTGGTTCAGGATTAAAACATGGCTTTTCTAGGATACATAATAATACTTTCAAACCAGCACAATCGCAAAGAGAAATAAACGTAGAGAAAAGCCAGGGGCACACAGACAGACAAGTGCCATCAAGTTTTAGAGGAGTGGCCCAGCCTCCTGATTTGTTCCTCACGAGTCCCGACCTTGAACATCAGCAGCCATCTGTGTTTTCACCTGATGTTCTGAACTCACGCAAGCCTTTTTTTTTTTTAAAGCAATCGAGCAATTGCTGTTTCCTTGGGAAACAGTTTCCTGTGGGGAAAATTTAATGCATTGCCTTTGCAGGTTGGAGACAGTACAATCATATTCTGATGCTTTATCAAATTGATTTGGCTATAGCTCAGATTCATTTGATAGTTCAGATTCAAACACTGAGTTATTTGTATAAGAATGATTCTTTTCCATTACCACTGTACCCACAGTCCTATAGATAGTAAATTGCCTTTTTATCCCGCCTGGGATCACGAAAGAGAGGTCTTCTAGCCATCTGTCAGTGTAGTATACACCAGAAATGTGCTCTCACTTATGGAAATGATTGACCTGTAATAACATCTTTTCTGGGAAAAATAGAAATTGTTCAAATCAAATTTGTGGTCCTGGCTATAACACACTTTATTAAACAGGGCACAGAGCAGTGTTTAACTCCTGCATCTCCTGAGTTGGCGTTATATTGCCAACTGCTGTCTTCCTTTCTGCTTTTTGTCTCCAAGCCAAGAATCCTAACAATGTTGAAACAATTTAGGATTACTAAATCTCCACAGTTCCACCAGTGTCCCAGGGTGTTTCCTGTTGGTATTTTTAAGGATTTCAATTCTCAAACCCAGTCACTGCCAGAATAGAACATGGGGTAGAATATTAACCAATGTGATTGCTTAAAGGGAACAATTAAAAACACCAACTCCTGATTTCCCCTTACCCCTTGACCAGTTCACCAGGTCCAGGAACAATGCCAGTAATAAAGTAAGCATGCTGGGTCATACAAATCATACATTTAATAACTGTTTAATATGTGTCTGAGTACTATGCTAGGTATAGAGGATAGATATTTAAAAAAACAAGACAAAACGAAAAACAGTACCTGCCCTAAAGAATCTCACATTTTAATGAAAGGCAGATGCTAAAGCCCAGTACAATGAGTGCTGCATCAGAAATTTTCACAGAAGGTTATGATAAGACAGATCACATGCCCAATAAATCCTTGTCATCCTGTGATACAGTGACTTTTAACAGGTGATGTGACACTGTGAAGGAGAGGGAAGTTCTTATCGTCCTGTGCCTCAATTACTGCAATCGCCACATCATCCCCTTCCTACCTTCGAGACTTTCTCCTGCCAACTCCTTTAACAAATATTTATTGAACACCTACTCTATGCCTGGCACCCTTTTAAAGCCTAAAAGTGAGCTTTCAACAAGTACTCTTTTGCTCATATAAATTCTAAACTCTTCTGCTTGGCTTTCAAGGCTCAGAGATCTGATCCCATGCTTTGATTCCCTTTATTCCTCAAAATATTGACCAGAATAACCTACCTGAATACCCTCACTGTGACATACTTTATGTTTTTGGCTTCTCTCCAAGCCCACCTTGGGTCAATCATCTCAATAACCTGCTTCTATGAAGATGTGAGTAATTATTAACGTCTTATCTGTTACTCCTCCAGGGATATTTGTATCCTAAGAGTGGAGATTGCTTTTACAAAGGAATTAAAATCTAGCATTGGAATTTCAAGCCATGTGGGAGGCTCAAAGTCAGGAAACAGAGGATACATGCTTGTGTGAATCTATGTATATATTTGGTAGAGGGGATTTGTCCATGTTTTAGGGGAACAAAGAGGAAAAGTGGGAATCACACTAAACAGTTATCTCACCTTTGTCCATGGTGATATAAATTTCTGTAGATTTTTCTTAATCCATGGAGATACTGGAGAAACATTATTTTTCTGCCATTCCAATATCTGGAAGTCTTGATAGGTTCCATGTTTGATCATTCCAGTAAATATCAAGGAAGATTTAAGAAAGTCTATAAAGACTTCCGTTACCATGTCTATTACCCAGGAACCTCTTGTACTAAAGATTTTTGCTTTAGTATAAGCAAAAGTTCTAAGTGAACTCTAAGTGACTTTACACATCTCTCTTATCAACAGCTCCCTCTTTTCAACAACTACCAGTATAAGATCTGGATTCCAACACACTGACAAGATGCCTTAGACCAACAGTAGCAAAGCCACCCACTGCAAATGGCAGCAGCACTTGGATTTTGTATCTGTGATAAGGAGGAATCTGAAAATAAAAGCTAGTTTCAGAGCTCTGGGCAGACAGAAAAGCACCAAAAATTCCCATGCAGACTTCCCAATATAATGCCTAGGCATTGGATTGCATTCAAATCCACTGATCAACAAGTTACTCTGTTTATTCCCCAACACATGTCTATCTTCTAAACTTTGCAGAAGGTTACTCCCTTCCTTGGTGCCTTTGATACTCTTGGTCACATGTAATTGCCATATGCAGAAACACCATTTTGCTAAGCTACTCTAAATCCAGATTTTCTCTCAGTCTGCCTTATGTCTCACTCCCTGTAGACTCAGCTGTCCTGTAAGTCTTCCTCCAACCTCTCATTTTTATTACTATCCTAAGGCATTTCTGATATCTATGTCAGCTATCCATGGAATACATTTCATGAGCCCAGCCTTGTGTCAGATACAACACAGCACACAAAAGTATCTTAATCCCTGATTTTAGGGTAACCGAAATCTGGCTGAGAAGACAAAATAATTATACCATGAAAAGTCAAAGAGTATGGAACAACAGAAGAGATAACACAAGGTGCAAGATTCTTTATAATTGCTGGAGGTCAGAAGATGTCACAGTTGGCTGGGTGATCTATCTATTCCCTTTCCCAATCCCTCTTCAATGTCATTCCCTAGCATACCTTCAAACAAAGTAGCAATTTTCTGGGTGTTTACATTGTACAAGGCACTGAGGATGCACGTAGTCCTCTGCCCTCCAGCAGAGCTAAAATGCAAATATAAAGAGCTAGTAACAAAAGCAAAACATAGTAAGTGATAAAAGAGGCAGAAAGAATGCAGAATAGAGTGCTCTTATTGGCTTTCAAGGAAAAGTGCCTCCACAACTGTTTAAAGTGATGGCATCATAAAGACCTCAATGACAGCCTACTTTAATTCTCCATTGCTGGGTAACAAACTACCCCAAACAGTGGCTTGAAACAACCATTTCATTTTCTTCACAATTTTCTATTTCAGGAATTTGGGCAGTTTGTCTCTGATCCATGTGTTTAGAGAAGCGGGTCTGGGGGATCCACCTCCCAGTTTTCTCTTTACTCATATGTCTGCTGCCTCAGTGCTCCCTGACTTATACTCCCCCTGTTCTAGTTTGCTAGCTGCCGGAATGCAATATACCAGAAACGGAAAGGCTTTCAACAAGGGGAATTTAATCAGTTGCTAGTTTACAATTTTAAGGCCGAGAAAATGTCCCAATTACAACAAGTCTATAGAAATGTCCAATCAAAAGCACCCATCCAGGGAAAGATACCTTGGTTCTAGAAGGCCAATGAAGTTCAGGGTTTCTCTCTCAAGTGGAAGGGCACATGGCGAATACGGCGTCATCTGCTAGCTTTCTCTCCTGGCTTCCTATTTCATGAAGCTCCCTGGGAGGCATTTTCCTTCTTCATCTCCAAAGGTCACTGGCTGGTGGACTCTCTGCTTCATGGTGCTGCAGCATTCTCTGCCCTCTCTGAGTCTCTCTGAATCTCTTTCTCCAAAATGTTTCCTTTTATAGGACTTCAGAAACTAATCAAGACCCACTCAAATGGGTGGAGACATGTCATCCCTAATCCAGTTTAACAACCATTCTTGACTAAATCACATCAACCAGGGAGATGATCTCATTACAGTTTCAAATATACAGTATTGAATAGGGATTATTCTACCTTTATGAAATTTATATTAAAACATGGCTTTTCTTAGGGGGCATACTTCCTTTCAAACCAGGACACCCCCCCCAACACACATATACATACACACACATACATACATATACACACACACACACGCATCTCACCGTGTGACATATCATCTCCCAGAGCCTTTTCATGGCTTGGATTTTCCCAAACAAGGTGATAGCTGCCAGTGCTCTTAAACATTAGGTTGAGAATAGCCCAGCATCATGTCTCCATTAGCCAAAGTCATCAAGGTTCAGCCTAGAGCCAAGGAGAGGACAATAGATCCTTGATGGGAAGTGTGTCAAAAAAATTGCAATCATTTTTAATACACTGCAGGATATTTGAGGTAATACTGTTATATTTTGTGGAAAATAAAATGTATTTATTTTTGTAAATCTTCAATTAATGTGATTGTTTTTAATATTCTAAACCCAAGGAGGGAAGCCATAAGTAAGAAAACAAAATCTTGTTTTGACTTTGCTTTTAAAAATATGAAAATGTTCATGGAGGTAATGATTGCCTTGGTTTAAATTGTTCATGAAAAACTTTTGTATCATTCATCTCATTCCTTGGAGGGAGCCTTGAACTGTTTTATATAAAGCCTTTGCTCCCTTCCATATCTGAGAAAAAAACCACGTGTCCAAATGCCAGATGAAATGATAACTTGGTCACAGAGAACACAGCAAGTGTCAATATCAGAACTGGTCAGAAGAGTGATTGACTGAAGAGAGAAACTAGAATGATCTCCTGGGGCAAATAAGAACGTTGGGAAAACAGTGGGAAGTGTAGGAGGAAAACAGGCCAGGAGAGCTGAGTCATTTAGTAGCTGAGAATAGACTCAGGGCAGGGACAGTGGTTCATGAACCCAGACTCCAGCCTCCAGGGATCCCAGATCTGAAGTATTGTAACACAAAGGAGGGAACTAGAAAAGAGACCTTGGAACACTGGAACTTTTATCCCATGGTGATAGCAATGAATTGTGAGAAGTAGTTAGATCCCAGATACACGTGGAAGGTAGAGCTAAGACATTTTGATAAGAGGTTGAGCTGGAGTGAACAGGAAGAAAGGAGTCAAGGATGATTTCAAAGTTTTTGCATAAACAGTTGGAAAGGTTGCAGATTTTTAGGAATGACCAGAAACTCCATTTTTAATATCCAGAACTTGACCTACCTATGAATTATCCAAGTGGAGATTACAAGGAGATAATTGGATAAGAGTCTGGAGTTCAAGAGAGAAAAGCAGCCTGGAGATAAAAATGTGTGGTCCATCAGTAAATGGATGGTGCTTAAGTCATAAGACTAGATGAGCTTCTCTATAGAGTAAGCTAAGATAGAGAAAAGAAAAACAGACACTGAGCCAATGGGGACTCCAACACTTGAAGATGAGTGAGACGAGAAGCAACGAGCAAAGAAACGGAAAAGGATCTGCCAAAGAGATGGGAGAAAATATTGCTGGATATAAAAATACTTACCAGGAAGATATAGAAACTCTAAATTTGTATGCACTTTAAAAAAAAGCCATCAAAAATATGTAAAACAAAAACTGACAAAACTAAAAAAGATATGAATACAAAATCATAGTGAGAGATATTAATGAACTTCTCTCAGTAGTGAAAGAATAAGCAACCAAAAAAATCAGTATATGGAAATTGGAAATTGAACAATGGAATTGTCAAATTTGATCTAATTGGCATCTAACAAAAAGGAGACTAAGTGTAATACATATATATACACACACACACACATATATACACATATACATATATTTATGTATATATTTGATATTTAGGAAGTATTATATTTTTAGAAAGAATGATTACCTTTATATATTATTATGTGGTATTACATATATAACCTTATATATCTATAAAGTTGTAATCCATAATTTTATATATAAAATCTCTAATGATATGTATGTATGTGCGTGTGTGTGTGTACATAACTATTAGGTATAAAATTGTAAATTTTCTTAAAATATCAAACAGGGGATCAATAGTCCAGAGATTAGCAATGGTAGGAAATCACTGATAAACCATGGTCTTGAAGGGCGAGGAAATGTCTTACTGAAGCCCACACCGATAGAAGCTGGAAGCTCAGCAGATTTGTCCAATGAGAGGTGAGACACAGAGGAGATTCATCTCTTGCCTGAGGCAGAGGAGGGATTAGAAATGCCTTATTATTTCCCTTCCTTCCACCCTCCAGTGTCCCACCAGTGCCTTCCAGTCACTGAACCCAAGCGGAAGCTGATTGACAAAGTGGAACCTAGGAAATGGAGCCTGCCAGGATCATCCCTTCTGCAATACATAGCAGAGCACAGGGAGGATTCAGAATAGATCTGAGAGTAACCAGGAGAATGACCAGCACACCACAGTCAACACTTTCTGTACTTCAGCCTGAGTGCACTGGGGAATCATTGAAGGGTTTTAGGCAGGAGTTCACAATCTGAGTGGCATTTCAGAAATACTGCCCAATCTGCAGTATGAAGAATGCATTGAAGAGAGAAAATGATGGCTGCAAGGAAAACAGAAAAAGAACAATTCTGAGGTTTGTCTAGGCAAAGATGATAGAAATCTAGATAGAGTGATGGCAGAGGAGAAGGATAGAAGTAGAGTGACTTGAAACATTTTGAAGGTAGGAATGAGACGACAAGAGACTGACAGGATGTTCAAGTTAATGAGAAGAGAGAGCCAAGGGTAATCTCCAGTTTTGAACAACAGAAGGTAAAGGAGTCATTTGCAGGGATAGGAAAAACAAAAGGAGGAGCATGCTCACGAGGAAGATGGTAAGTTCAGTCTTGATATTTACAAGTCATCAAAAATGGTTGAATCCAATGGACAATTGGTTATCTAGGCCGGGAGTTCAGAAGTAGGATCTGAACTGGGATATACAGTCAGAAACCATTAGCATATACCTGGTATATGAAACCAAAGCAGTAGATAAGACCACCTGGGAAGAGTATTAGAGGTAGAAGGGGACCTGGGTTCAAAGGAACCTCAACATGTAAAGTACATTTAAAGGATAAGGAACAGCAAAGAAAATCAGAAAGAAGTCAGAGGAAATCAGAGAGCATGAGATCCAAGAAAGAGAGCGTCTTAAGGAAAAGTGTTCTGTGAACTTCAAATAAAAAGTCAAGGGTGGTGCAACTGTGACTCAGTGGCAGAATTCTCGCCTGCCATGCTGAGACCCAGGTTCAATTCTCAGTGCCTGCCCATACTAAAAAAAAAAAAAAAAAGTCAAGATGGTTGGAACTAAGATGTGACCTGAGTGAGTATTGTTTCTCTAGGGATGGGGGAGAAAATAGATTAGAGTATGAGATGAGGAAATGGTGACATCAAATATGAACACCAATATAAGAAGTTTGATTAGGAAAGGGAAGTGAGAACTAGGGTAGCAGTTGATGGTCAGTTTCATTGGGCAATAGGAAGCCATTGCGGATTTCTGAGCAATGACAGCAAAGCTTTGAAAATGTAATTTTCACCAGACTGTGGGAACAACTGGAATGGCAGATATATACCCATAACCAAGTTTCACTTCTCTGAGTGTCCACTACAGGAAATGCAGACTTTAAAAAAGTCTCCTTCCCCAAGTAATTCCAAGAGTCCCCAAGCATGCTGAAATGAATCAGTTCTGATCATCACTTGCTACTACTACCATTTGATGTACCCACTCATGGCCAAACTGCTGGCCCCAATAGGTCCATGCACCTCATTCTCACTAGTTGTTTTGAGGGTTGCTGCTGCCAATTGGTGCTGCCAGAAAAGCACCCACTTCACTGGCACTGGCTGCCACAAAGAATGGGACTACAGAGCCTTCCAGGGACAGGGCTTGGTTCAGCTGTCCATGTGTGCTGGCTTCCATGTAGACTTCTACTGGTTCACCCAAGCAGCAGCTCTCCTACAAAGCAAGAGAACTGCCTCCTCTTCTGCATAATGTTTACTAATAATATCTGCCATTCATTAAGCGCTTTCTGTTTACAGAAAGGAAGTGCACAACAACCCTCTGAACTGCATATAATTTTTATCACTCCCAATTTACAGCGGAGGAAACTGAGACATATGGAAGTGACATAACTTGGTCTAAGCTACAAATCTACAGGTGGAGGAGCTGGGGTGCAAATCTATACAGGCACATCTAGCTGTGGACACCATACTCATAGCCAGCACTCTACATTGCTGTTTAGGCTTTGTGCTGGGGCTGCCTCTCCTGCCTGCCAGATGCCTCTTTCCCTTACGGAATATTCTCTTTTCACTATTTTTTAAATTTGGCCACAGATTCCAGGCCAGTTCATCAAAAATATTTTAATAGTTAGTTTTAGATGGGTAAAATTGTCTCAATCCCTCAGTCCTATGCAAATTGATGGGTACAAATGGATACATAATGGAAGGGGGGATGGCTTTTCTACTAATGGATATCAGTGGAGCCCTAGATCAGCCAGGATACAAATAAATCCAGGATACAGAGTGGCCTATTTTCTAACTCCTCCTACAAGGAACACAAAGACCAAGGCTTCTACTGTAACCAAATGTTCTATTGGTAGAATATTGATCTAAATGAGGTCTGTTGGATGAAGTTGAATCTCCCTTTTCACTCATGTCTGCTATTTTGCCTGTTAACCAAGCAGGCACATAGTAATCAAGTTATGTTTACCTTTTCTCCTTATAGAGATATTTCAAGAACAGGGATCCATTCCCTGCCTGGCTATGGCTTGGAAAATCTTAAGAAGCTGAGGGCCAGGTCCACGTACAACTTAAAAAAGCTTCCCACTTTGGAAAAGTTTGTCACACTCATGGAGGCTAGTCTCACCTACCCCAGCCACTGCTGTGCCTTCGCTAATTGGAGACGGCAAATGTGAGTCTTCCTATTGTCCTTCTCTTGAGTCCCATTTGGGCATTTCCCCAATGCAGAAGTTGACTCAGAACATCTATGTATCTATGGCATAAAGACAATCTACTTCCAGAGGGATCACCCTGACCAAAGCTCTCAGGCACATTCTGAATCAAAGGGTCAGATTTGTCGTGGGCTAGGGAGAGTGGTACTCTTCTAATTCTTTGAAAGGGGGAATCACAGGACAGTATGGCCCCCATGGTGGAACCCCTACCAGGTATTAAATAATTCAACATGAAAACTACCAAGCACACTGTCTAACACGTAGCTGATGCTTAATAATACTATTCCCTCTTTCCTTTGTACCCATATGGATTTGCCTTTCACATTCTAAGTTCTGTAACCCGTAAATGTCCCAGCCTACCACCATCAAAGTTGATTTTGGAAGGGGAAAGCATAAATGCCATTTCAGAGACTGATGCACATATCTGCAGGATACCCCAACCACTCTAACCATCTCTAACCCTTCATAGCACTTTATGGGAAGGACATAGGTTGGGATATCTTTTCTCTTTGGTTTTAGAGGAAGACCAGGTTTCCATGCCAGGATTCAAAGAGAATAATCCACACAGAGCCACTTCCCAATAGGTAACTGGTTAAAGATCTGAGGTAATCACAGACAGAACCTAGAGAATGTAGAGAGGGAGCGCCTTTCGAAATTGCACATGTTCCTGACATTTAAAGGATCTGTTGGAGATAAGAATTTATTGGATATCAGGAGTTGCTTAAAGCTCTCACTCTCCTCTGAACTCAGCAAATCAGTCCTCACCACACAGGTGCAATAAAATGATGCTTTATTACCACTTTTATATAGTAGCCTAGTACTAGTACACAGTCCCTGTACATTATCTCACTCTGTTATTCAGGCTTTAACATACATTGGCCTTCACGTGACCTGACAACTAGAATTTCTAAGGGCCTGGGCTGAAGCAGAAAGCTTACCTCTTTTATATTCCAGACAAGAATTCCAGCCAGGGCAAGAAAGATACCAATTTGTCTCTTAAGTCCCTGGAACTGAATACCCCTCATGAGATCTCTCAGAGGATGTTACGATCACTGCAAGAACAGCAGTGGCTGTGTCATCCGGCCCCATGTCGACATGCAACTGGAATTTATCCTCTCACTGGGTTGCTCAGAATCTTCTGTTCTTGCCACCTCCTGCAAGGCAGACCTAGCCTTAGGAGTCCCCCAACCAGAAACCTCCAGCTATGCCTTCAGTTGTCCCATGACATGGAGCCTTCCCTGATCCCTCCAGGCCACCCACCTATCACTCTTTCTAGGTCCTTGTCATAACTCACCACCAGGGCTTGTTCAAATAATGCAAGGGGGAAGCCCACACTAAACAGTAACAAAATGACAGCAGATTTTTAACCTCTGTATTTAACAAATTCGCACCCACAGACACAAGGCAACATAATTGTGCTATTCAGAAGATAATTGCTAGATTTATTTTTTAAATAGTATCATATCCTTGTATACCACAGGTTAAGTAGTGGGATTCAAATTTTAAGATCTGTGATGAAATCTTTTTTCCAATCATCATTTGGAAATATTGTCCAAAGTGGATACATTAGGCCCTTGTGACTGAAGTTTTGGCCAAATAGCCCTCCTGAACTTTCATTATTAGGTCATGCCCTTTATCAGTCATTGAAGCAGACATTGCCTTGTCATAGTTCTGTGCTAGGCTTGCACTGATATTCTGTTTATTAAATTTTCTTATAATAAGGCCTTTTCTCCACAACGGAATTTTAAACTGAAGCAGTGTGGTACATGCATCTCAGTACACACATAGGTCCTAGACCCTAATAGGAACTCGATACATAACCATCATCATCTGTCTTCACACTGCTGATGTTTGCTGAGTACTACTAGTAGCCGTAATACTTTGCACCTTTATCTTATTTAATTCTCACAATGGTAATATCATCATTATTCTTATTCCCTTTTCACAGATGCAGAATATGAGGCTCAGAGATAGTAAAAATAAATAACTTTTCCAACATCATTCAAACTCTGATCCAAATCTTCTGGTCTTTCTGTCTCCAAAGCTCAGGCTCTGCTCTGCTCTGCCACCTCGCAAGCCATGTGTTTATTGACTGATTGGGGTCCAAGAGGATTCTAAACTGCCCCTAGATGAATTCCCCACTCCTTATGATACTTAGAATTTGCCAAAGTACTGCAGAGGCTAGCCTTTTTTCCCTCAGTTTCCACTTCTGTTTCTGTTCCTTTCTCTGAGACACACACTGTTTACCTTTTGCTCACTCATGTCCTTGGATGACTTCTATTTCATAAAAGGAAAGATTCAATATTTAAAAATATGTTTGCAGCAATATCAACAATAAGAATCTTCACAGAAACTAACTGTAAGCCCTGGGAAGTAAAAGTCATCTCTAGATGGTCATGTGATATCCCATTTCAATGATGTTAATCACAGTCAGAAGATACCAGGTTTCATTTCTGTTTCTAGAATTGGGCCACAGCTAATCCATGATAGAATTTAGGGGGTTGGAGCTAGACTAAGGGCCAGAGAATGGCCCTTTCGTCCTCTCTAGACCCATTTCTGAGCTTGCCTCACATTTCTTGTAAGATTTCTGACTAAACCTAAAGATTTTCTGAGCTCTGATTCCCATTCACTTTCAATAACATGTATGCTAATCATTTAGTCTCATTAGTGCAACCCAGGGTTGAAGTGAGAAGCTGTCTGGGTCTCTAAAACAAAAGATCACACATTTTCCACCAAAGAAGGGTCCCTTGGGCCAAGGGAAAATGATTTCCTGGCAGTTCACTTCCCTGAAAGGTGAGAAGGGAGGAGAGGATTCCGCCTTAACAGCCCTTTCTCATGGACTTTGATGGTGAAAAGTTCAGTCCCTGTGTGTTGGGATACTTAGCAAGCATTCATCCTTTGATATCAAATGAACTCTTGACCTCCTCCACTCGCCCATACACCTCCCTCCTTTTCATGGGGGTCTTTGAATGGTTTTAACACTCACTTCCCCACTCATATCTGAGATTATCAGGTTTTAGAAAACAGAATCACCTAAAATTGCTGTAAATTTAACCCTCAGGGAAAAGGGTGTGTATGTGTGCGAGCATGTGCGTGGCTTTTTTTTTTTCCATCCAAAGAGTCCAGTATGAGACATTCTCATCCCTTTAGCCTTTGCTTCAAAACCATCTATTCCCCTCTTTCTCTGCATGCACTATCCATCTGTCTGGTTAGAATATTTATCATTTGGCTTTAATTCAAATCCCTTCTGAAAGTGGCTCTACCCTGTTGACAAGGCCTCTTGTATACTGGGCTTAAAGGGGAAACCAAGACAGGAAAACGAACGCAAGAAGCACCAGGCTTCCCAGGGGATGAGTTATAATCTTGGAATAAATTAGGCCCCTGTGCAACCTGCATTTGCTCTTTGAGGCATCCACTGGAGAACTATTTAATATGAGAGAGTCAGACTTACCTAGCAGACAAATGTATGCCTGAGGCCCATTGTGGCCCCTGGGGAGTCAGATAATAAAGAAAATTAGCTGGCCTCCCAGCAGCCTAGGTACTAAAGAGCCAGCAATTCCAAGTGACAGGGATTGGCTAGGAACGAACTACAGGCTCTGATCCTCCAAATTACGTGGATAAAAGGAGTAAAAATCTCTTATGTAAGCCAGAAAGCAGTCTGATCTTCCACCGGTTGGAGGAGAGTGGAGAAACAGGGGTGTGTTCTACCTAGGCATGTTCAGAGATAGCAGAATGGAGATGGAGAAAGAGAAGGGGTGGAGTTGATACCAGCACTTAACAGCAAGGCTGCCAGCCCCAGGCGCCTTCCTCCCCACATTCAGGTTGTGGCCAGATGGTTTCCCCAGTGGGCCGTCCAACTGTAGGAATTTATTATATACACAATATTCTGTTCATTTATAGTAAGCAGCATTAACCCTTGAGCCTAGCTTCAAGGGCAGACAAGCTGCTAGAAGGAGGGGGAAAAGAAAACTTCAGGAAGAAAGCCTATCACTTTTAGCCTGCACAAAGACAGCATATTTGTTGATCTGAATCCAAGATGTTGATTCTTTCTTTTTGTATTTTTCTAGCTCTGAGCTTCATCCAATTTGCAACAAATCTATTTTAAGGCAGGAAGTTGATGATATGGCTCAGGCTAGGGGTCAGAGAGTCTCTTTGGAAGAAGATGAGGAGTCCAGTTATGGCACAGGATTTGATGTGATGTATAATGAACTTGACTATGATTTATGTAATGAAGCAATTGACGTGACCTGCTCCCCTAAGCCCGATGCATTCAACCCATGTGAAGATATCATGGGGTACAACATTCTCAGAGTCTTGATATGGTTTATTAGCATCCTGGCCATCACTGGGAACATCACGGTGCTAGTGATTCTGATCACCAGTCAATACAAATTCACTGTCCCTCGGTTTCTTATGTGCAACCTGGCCTTTGCCGATCTCTGCATTGGCATCTACCTGCTGCTCATTGCATCAGTTGATATCCACACCAAAAGCCAGTACCACAACTATGCTATTGATTGGCAAACTGGAGCAGGCTGTGATGCTGCTGGCTTTTTCACTGTCTTTGCCAGTGAGCTCTCAGTCTACACTCTGACAGCCATCACCCTGGAAAGATGGCACACCATCACCCATGCCATGCAAGTGGACTGCAAGATACAGCTCCGTCATGCCGTCAGTGTCATGTTGATGGGATGGATCTTTGCCTTTGGTGTCGCCCTCTTGCCCATCTTTGGTATCAGCAGCTATATGAAGGTGAGCATCTGCCTGCCCATGGACATTGACAGCCCGTTGTCACAGCTCTATGTCATGGCTGTCCTTGTGCTCAATGTCCTGGCCTTTGTAATCATCTGTGGCTGCTATACCCACATCTACCTCACAGTGAGGAACCCCAACATTGTGTCCTCCTCTAGTGACACCAGGATCGCCAAGCGCATGGCCATGCTCATCTTCACAGACTTCCTCTGCATGGCACCCATCTCCTTCTTTGCCATCTCTGCCTCCCTCAAGGTGCCTCTCATCACTGTATCCAAGTCAAAGATCCTCCTGGTCCTGTTCTACCCCATTAACTCCTGCGCCAATCCCTTCCTCTACGCCATCTTTACCAAGACCTTCCGCAGGGATTTCTTCATTTTACTGAGCAAGTTTGGCTGCTATGAAATGCAAGCTCAGATTTATAAGACAGAAACTTCATCCATTGCTCACAACTCCCATCCAAGGAATGGCCACTGCCCTCCAGCTCCCCGGCTCACTAATGGTTCCAGTTACACACTTGTCCCTCTAAGCCATTTAGCCCAGATATAAAACTGTGAAAATGTATTTAAGGGCTGAAGATTTTATCTTGCCTTTGAAGAGTATGATAAATGACAGACACTTCTACATATTTCATCTAATTTAATCTTCCTGGAACACTTGCAAGGTAAATTGGCCAGGAGCTGTAACTCCATATGATAGTTGAAGAAACTGGTATTAATAACAACAACAGTAATTAAAATAATACAATACTATTGCATGTTTGTTTTATGGTCTATAATGTTTAAAGTGTTTTTGTTCAGATTATTTCAACTGATCCCCAAAGAAGTTTTATTAATTATGCAGCACAGTTAGGAGTTATTCTTGGAGGTTTACAGATGAGTAAACCAAGACTCAAAGAGTGACTTATTCAAGATTGGCTGGTTGGTAAGAGACAGAGCTAGGACTAGGTGTCCTGACTTCCAGGGAACTGCCAATAGAAGCAGTATAGTATTAATTTATTATGTCAACATAAGTACCCATGATCTTATAATGTGTCTACTTCACTAAGCTGATCTGAATTTCAAGAATTCTTTTCTTGATATGTTCCAGTTAGAGTGGAACACAAGAAAGATTCTCAAGAAGACAGGAGAACAGATGAGAAGCAGGAACCATTTTATAGCTCACATACTTTCTTGCTGGTTTAGGGATTCAGCTGCTCATTGATGTGAAGCAACAGCTGGGCCTGCAATTGCTCTACCTGCCCTGGATCCTTCTTCAGGTGTATGTGTTTAACACTGTGCTGGTTTGAAAGGAAGTATGCCCCCTAAGAAAAGCCATGTTTAAATATAAATCCCATTTCATAAAGGTAGAATAATCTCTATTCAATACTGTATGTATGAAACTGTAATGAGATCATCTCCCTGGGTGATGTGATTTAGTCAAGAATGGTTGTTAAACTGGATTAAGGGGCGAAACGTCTCCACCCATTTGGGCGGGTCTTGATTGGTTTATTGGAGTCTTATAAAAGAAGAAATATTCTGGAGAGTGAGAGATTCAGAGAGAGCAACACTATGAAGCAGAGAGTCCACCAGCCAGTGGCCTTTG